>CAUYQG010224685.1:0-23890 GCA_963574415.1 Tarsius wallacei | reverse complement strand
GACGCTCGTCCACGCCAAGGGCAGCTGGGGTCGTCTCCGCCAGGCAGAGATGACCAGGAGGGAAGGAGAGAATTGTGGCCACATCTGGGCCGAGCGTCCCGCATCACATCTTTGGGGGCCACGTTTACCAAGGTACTGATGGTCTCGGTGTTTCTGAAATGACTTAGGGACGCGGTGCCGCCCACCCCCAACACGCGGCTTTAGGGTCAAGTTCCAGATCCCTTGAGCCGCTCTAGTTCCTGTTTTCTGTCCACTGTGCTCACGGGCTGCCCCGGGCGCCTACGCACAAAAGGGTGAGTCCCCGCCGCTGGCTTTAACATGTGCTTGTGTGCTTTCCCCAGATGAAATTCTAGCCCAGGAGATTGTGGAGGTGAACAAATCGACACCCACCAAAATGGCAATGACGGCAGGGATGCTGTCCACGGGGGCGCCCACGGAGAGAGGTATGTGTGTCCTCTTCTAACGCCATAATCGCACGCATCCTTGGAGGTCTGTGGAGCTGATCACATGACCCTGTTACTCAGCACTAAAACCAGCTACTTCTGGCAAGGACAGATAGAAATATGGAGGACAGTTGTCCAAAACCATTTCCACAGCCATCCCGAGCCTGACGGGCAGGGAGGAGTCACTTTTTTTCTGGGGTGACCTCTCTGGGGCACGTCCAGGACGGTTCCTGGCCTCAGGATGCAGGTGGGGCCTACTCCCTGCAGGGACACGAGGCTCATGGGAAACGGGACGTGGAACCCACCAGCGCATTACGGCTCAGTAGGCACAATCTCAGGCGCGGTGACTCAGGCCTGTAACCCCAGCACTTTGGGAGGCCGAGGTAGGAGGATCACTTGAGGTCAGGAGTTGGAGACCCACCTGGGCAGCATAGTGAGACCCTGTCTCTGCAAAACATAAATTAAAAAATTAGCCAGGTGTGATTGTGCGTGCCTATAAGTTCCTGCTCCTTGGGAGGCTTAGGCGGGAGGAATGCCTGAGACCAGGAGTTGAAGGCTGCAGCGAACTATGATTGCAACACTGCACTCCAGGTTGGGCTGCCCAGACCCTGTCTCTAAAGAAAATAAAAAATGCACAATCTCATTCCATGTTCACCTGAGGCTTCTGAGAGAGCCGGGCCGTTATTATTACCCCATTAGACAGAGGGTAAAGCTAAGGTCTCACAGATGACTTGCCCAGGCCACGTGGCGAGAAATGGACAAAAACCAAGCATGTGCGTTTCCCAAGCGCAGCTTCATGTTGTCAGAACTGCATGTCGGACAGTGAAACGGCACCTTGAGAACAGACAGGGCCGGGATGGACAGTCGCCGGGGGCCGGGGTGGGAGAGCCCCACCAGGGCATGGGAACGCCGTCAGCCCAGGACGGCCCCACACCTCGAGCTGCTGCACCCAGATGTGAACTCCAGGCCTCGGACGGGTCCCCGACACCTGCCGAGGCCCAGACCCCGGGTCTGAGGCAGGAGGTGGCACCCGTCTCTGTTGACACATTAGCTTTCCAACGGGCCTTCCCAGGCAGAAGCCAAGCCAGCCTCCCGGCCCAGCACCATAAAATACAGCGAGGGCCTGAGGGTTTCCCCACGCATGGCCCACAAAACGGTCCCCCGTTTCTTCCATCTTCTCCGCAGGAGTTGCAGGTGTTGATGAGAATTACCAAGCGGGCGGTTCTGAGAATTACCACGATTTACTGGAGAGTCTGCACTTCTCTTCTGGCAGTGAGGACCACGTTTCCAGTGATGGTAAATGGGGTCTGGCCGTCGCCCCGCCTAAGTGCACACATGATGGGAGAGGGAGGCAGACAGAGGCCAGAGGAAGCCTCTCTTTGGAGTTCAAGGCCAACCAGGCAGCATAATGAGGCCTTGTCTCTACAAAAATCAAAAAAGTAGCCAGCCATGATGGCAAAGGTAGTCCCAGCTACTCAGAACGCTGAGGCAGGAGGATCGCCTGAGCCCAGGAGGTTGAGGCTGTTACAAGCCATAATGGTGTCACTGCACTCTAGCCTGGGCAACAGAGACACCCCCCCGCCGACACACACACACACACACACACACACACACACAAAAGATGAGTGAGTGAGTGCATAAACTGTTTTAATAGTCAGATGGGCCTGACTGCCCTTACACATTGACTTTCCAAAAACCTGAGGATGATGCCAGCACTTCAGCATAACATTTCAAAATAAATGACCGAAATGCTCACAAGTGTGGAATCCAAAAAATGCCTGTTATTTTCCATGTTCTTCTTTGAAGAAGCCAGAGCAGACAAGAAACTCCTTGTGGGCGACCCTGGGAACGGTCAGGGACCACAGCTGCCTGCTGGCGGCCAGAAAAGGATGTCCAGTGAAGGTGAGTGCACCTGCCACACCCTGCCCAGGCCGAGGACCTTGTGGGAGAGGTGGAGGCACAGGTGAGGGTACCTGGCATGCCCCGCCTGGGCTGAGGTCCTCACGGGAGAGGTGGAGGCCCAGGAGTGTAGGGTCACTTTCCCTACAGCCCCGATCACCGCGTGGTGTTATGCTTTTAAATTTCCACCCATCTTATGAGGAGTGGTATTTCAGGGTTGCACTTATTTGCATCTCTCTAATTGTGAGCGAGTCTGAGCACCTCACATGTTCAGGGGCCCTTTTGGTGTCACTTTTGTCAACACTGTGTTTGTGCCATTTTCCTGTATTCTTCCAGGTGTTTGGTCTTTGATCCTTACTCTCTCAGAGTTCTTTATATTTTAAGTACATTAAAACTTTAAGACATACATTGCAAATATTTTTCTGAGTTTGTCAGTTGGTTTTTGATTATGTGGATACATTTTTCATGCCAAAAATGTCCCTTTGGGGGATCATCAATCTTTGGCTGCCTTTAGCTTTGGAGTCACAGCAGATAGTCTCTCACTCCGCTAAGACCCAAGAGAGGTTTCCCGGGTGTTCCTCAAGTCTTTACAGAAATTCTCCTGCTTTATTGGGTCTTTGATCCATTTGGAATTTATCTAGTTTTGTATTTTTACAAAAGGCCGCCCAGTTATCACAGAACAGTGTATTCAAAAGCCTGCCTTTGCCCCCCAATCAGGCAAGCCACATTTATTATGTCCTAAATTTCCACATGTACACCATATTTCTCACTCTATTTGTCTTTGAAGGGACTGCACCACATTGTTTCAGTGAACGTGTATTTTCTCCCTCTGGAATACACACCCCTTTTAATTTTTTCTCTTTCAATGTTTTCCTGATTATTTTTGCTTTTTTGGGGACATGTCTAATGCCTTTTTTTGTTAAGCTTGTTGGTATTTTTATTTGGATTGTGTTACATTTATACAACAATTTAGGAGAGAACTGACATTTCTATGATGTGGAGTTTCTATCTTAGAATGGGTGATGTCTTTCAATCTGTTTGGTCTTTGTTCAATCCTGTTTCCTGTCTTCCGGTATCTTTAAATGTTCCTTGTGCAGGTGTTGAGCTATCACAAGGATCAAGAGGTAGAAGTTTATCCCTAGGTATCTGGTCTCCCCACTGTGAGTGCAAATGAGTTCCTGACCACTGTGTACTTGAACTGGTCGGTTTTGTACGTGAATGCTACTGGCTTCCATAGGTCAGTTTTCTGGAATCTGCTGTCTACTGAATCCTCTCATTGTTGAAGTTAGTTCCATCATTGACCATCCAGACCGAGATGACCCCTTTATCATTATATGATTATATAATGGTCCTCTTTGTCTTCGCCTCTTTTACAGTGTTTAACTCAGGGTCTATTTTATCTGATATAAGCATAGCTACTCATATTTTTGGGGGGTGGGTTTCCGTTTCCATGGAATGTCTTTTATCGCCCCTTCACTTTCAGTCTGTGTGCGTCTTTATAGATGAAGTGAATTTAGGCAGAATGTAGTTGGATCTTGGTTTTCTTTTTATCCATTCAGTTATTCCATGTCTCTTAATTGGGCAATTTAGTCCATTTAAATGTAATGTTATGATTGTTAGGTAAGGACTTGCTGCTGTGCCATTTTGTTATTTGTTTTGTAACCTCTGTTTTTTTCTTCCTTTTTTTTTGAAAGCAGGATTTCTTGAGAGAACAGAAAAGTTCCCACAGTGGGAGGGGACCCAAGGGGGTTGCCCGTCTTCCTTTTTTAATGTCTTCCTTCGTGGTAAAGCAATTTTATCTGGTAACATGTAGTCTTCCGGTTTAACTTTGTTTCGATCATTTACATATATGACTATTTATGAGTCTGTGTATGTGCAAATCTACCTCCACTATCATTTTGTTGTTTTTGAAGTTATCTGGTCATATTTTGGTTTGATAAACTCATTCTGTAGCAGGATACTAAAGAATGTGTCATGGGTACACCAGTCTTTATATTCTTGTATGTTGAAATTGATGCTTGATGGATACTTAGATGGATATAAAATCCTGGTTTATGCTTTCTTTGCTGAGTAGCTAGAAAGTACTTCTCCATCATTGCCTTGCTTTGTTGGTTGTATTATCTTTGAAGTCTAATGATTTTACTAGGATGTCTTAGAGCACCTTTCCCTAGACCCATGATGGACACCGAATTAGACTCAGGTATCGAGTCTCTTCACTGTTCTCTTAGACTGTAATTTTAAATATTAATTCTATTACACAGGTGATACTGTTGTTTTCTTCAGTCACACCAATTATACAAATGTTATTCCTTCTTTGCCTATATCATGTTTTCACTGTATCCTCATGACAGTTTTTTTAACCTTTTTATTTATCTCATTAACACTTTCTTTGTTGTTTCCCTGCCTTTATTCTCTATCTTCTATTAAATTTTCATTCGAGTTAATTCCTTTAAGGTATGTTGGCATTTAGGTTTTATTGAGACCATTTAATCATTCTCTTCCATTTTTTCCCTGAGTTTATTGAACTTTCCTTAGTTTTTTTGCATGTTTTGCTCATTTCCATTCCCAGATCTTGAATTTCTGATTTGAAGTAATTTTTGATATCCACAAATGCTTATTTCAGCATATGTAATTTCATTTTGGATCATTGTCTTACAGTTTTATTTTGCTTCTCAACTATTTGATTGGATTTCACTTTGTTTTGTGTTGTGTGTGTTTATTTTCTGTTGAGGTTCAACGAATCTCATTTTTGTAATTATTCCACATGAGCTTGTTTATTTTTTACTGATAAAGTTTTGAGGTAGTGGGGCTTATTTCAAGTTTCCTAGATTAATGGTGACTTCTAGCAATATAACAAAATAATGATACTTTAGTGACTATTTTCTTGTCTTGGTGCAAAGAAAATAAGTCTAACCTTTTTTTTTTTTTGCTCTCTTACATGTTGCAGGATCCTGAATGTTTCCCTTTTGCTCATTTTCTCCTTTATTATTTGATATCCAATAGGTGACAACTTCTAATTTTTTGTCTCTTCTCTTTCCCAGATACCATGTGTTTTGAAGCCTAATTAATAAAAATCACACGTACTCTTTTTCTGTGGATCTTTCTCTGAACCACCAGAGCACATATTTAGTATTTTCATCCTTATGCTGGACTTACTATTCTGGCAGTGGTTTTAGATCAACCTTAGACTCTTTTCTAGCTTCCTCCTTTTTTCTTATTGTTTTATCTAAACCTGCCATCGTTCACCAGCAAGCCACGTGTGGAGTTGGGGCAGGGCAGGGACAGAGCTTGCTCACTACGACTTTGTAGATTTTCCTTTTTTAATTTACGGTTATTTTAAAACTTGAGCATTTCTATCATTAGAGTTGCAGTGTTTGCGGTTTTGTGTGGTTTTATTTTTCTGTCCTGTCTTTCCGTCTCATTTTTTGAGGCAATATTTGGAGATGCAGACCTAGGCAGCTGCCATAGTCTTTAGCTACATGGAAATCAAATTAAAGGATTTAAAAGATTCAATTTACTTATTGTGTTTGCCGATGTTGAAAACTGCATCTTTTGAAAATCTTTAGAAATTCTAAATAAAACGTAATACACATTCTTGAATGTTTGTTATAATCTACCAACAAAGTAAAGGAAATCTTTAGGGCCAGGAAACCAAAAGAGAATTAAACCCCAGAGCAGTAAGTTACAGATCTCATTACAGGACAATCCTAGACTGTGGTTATCCCTTCTGAAACATAGAGACTTGGTTTTTAAGGTTCATTTGAAGAAGATGATGTCAAAAGAAGAAATGTATTTCCAACAAAATTTCTGAATGATGCCAAGACTGCTAAGGGACCATACCCCCAGTAAAAAAGGTAGTGTAGCCAGAAAGCCTTCCATGAGCACAGGGAAATGTGTCTGTATCAGCTCGTGCCCCATAGGGATTTTGAGTTTTTATCGGTCTTTCTGTATATCCTGGAACAGCTCATCTTAGAAACTAGCATGGTAATAAGTCCCATCCAGTAGCACCCTTGGGTCAGATGGCTCTTGGCAGAAATAAATGCAAAACGGATGTGAAGAATTCCTTCAACCCAAGTTACACAGGAGTCTCACAGACAAACATGGACTTATGGTTCAAGATACAAAACTTATGGGAAGTTTTGTATCAATCAAGACACCACGATTGGTAATCAGCATGCATGCCGGGTGCGGTGGCTCAACCTGTAATCCCAGCACTTTGGGAGACCGGGGTGAGAGGATTGCCCAGGAGTTCGAGAACAACCTGGGCAACTTGGTGAGGCCTCATCTCTACAATAAATCACAAAAAAACTAGCCAGGCATGGTAGCATGCGTCTGTAGTTCCAGCTACTTGGAAGGCCGAGGCAGAAGGACCTCCTGAGCCCAGCGTGCCACTGCACTCCAGCCTGGGCGATGGAGTGAGGCTCCGACTCAAAATAATCACGATAATAATAATCAGCATACAAAATAAATAGCATTATTAGACCTTAAGAACGTCAGATAACAGAGCAGTCTCACAGAGCATTTTAAATAATATGTTTCCAGTTCTCTGCTTCTACTTAGAACGTTGAAAAAGATGCTTCTCTCACCCTAATAATAAAAAGTGAGAGTATCTACAAAATAATAGCTTTTCTTGAGCCTGTAAGGACTCTCAAGTAGCAGATGACTAAGTGGGCTGAATTCCAGATAGAGGCAAGCCCACCCGAAGAGAGGTGGGACACAAGAACTTTTACATTTGGGGCCACGGAGCAGAAAAGTGGAGACCCTCATACAAGTGGGTAGGAGGTAACCAATGAATTACTGAAAGTCAAGTGTGGGATGGCATGTCACTGGGAAAATCCAGGGGCCCCAGGCACAGGGGCATTGGCCTTCACTCACAAGCTCCTTTCCACGGGTCTCCATGAGATGCCCACAAGAAGGACTAGGACCAGGCGTGGCCTCACTGGCCTCTAGGAAATGAGCAACTACTGCTGGTGACAGAGAGGTGGCTGCTCCCACTTTCTCAGTTGCTTGGAGCCCATGAAAGCCTCTGGGGGAGAGGCAACAGACCTCCTTATTCCCAGAGCAGAAGCAAAGGTCCAGAGCTTCTGGGAAGAGGAGTAAAAGCAAAACGTTTCTGCCTCTGGAAGAAAGGTGTCAAAGAAAGAGCCCGGAGTCCTTTGTCGTCACTGACAGCTGCTACTGGGAGAAGCCAGGAATGCCCACCCCTGATCAACCCCCAGAAAAGGCAAGTTTGGCGTGTGAAGGCAGAAGCAGCAGGGAGACTGAACAAACATCACCCCTCGACTCAAGTATATGAGACGCTCCTAGGACTAAGGCTGGACAAGAACAACAGAGAAAGCCCCCTGCCTCACCGCAAGCCTGGCATGGAGTAGCCGATAAATGTGGCATAGCCCCTGAGAAAAGAGCAAGAACCCGGAGAGGAACCCTCTCTGTAGTGCCGGTGTCTGGGGAAAGGCTGAAAGCTAGAAGGGCAGTAGGAACACTGGAAAAACTCTCCAGCAGCCCAGCTCCTGGACAAACACAAGATACAGCAGCACACCTCTGCAGGAATGCAGTCCTCATGACGTATGGAAGCTGTCAATCGCAATGACCAATCCCAAGCCAGATCTACCTCTGACACAAGTGGCTCGGCACCCACCCCCCACGCAATGCTAATGGCATGATGGGAGAAGAGGTGGGCCCATGTTAAGGCAGAAACATAATTGACCCCCATTTCTACTATGCTTCGATACGTGATGTCTAACAGTTAACGAAAATTACAATACACAGAGGACACAAATAAAGCAAGCATTGTGAAGAAAGAAATCATGAACAAAACCAGACTCAGCAATGTTCCAGGGCCGGGTACTGTGTCTCATGCCTGTAATCCCAGCACTGTGGGGGCTCAGCAGGGAGGAGACACTAGTGTGCCCGAGGGGTCCCTGCTCCTTTTAGGACACCTGTGAACGCCCTAGGCAGACAGCTTCACAGGGGCTCCTCAGGCAATCTCGGCTGGCCCACAAACAGTGCTGGCCTTTCCAGCCATGAAAGGCCAGCCTCTGAGGTGGAACCCTCACTGCCACCATGCCGTCCTCAGCCCACAGACCCCACACGTGCTGCTACGATACCTGAAGCATTGCCATAGATGGCAGGGAGGGCAGCCCTTTCCTTTCAGGCATTCACTGTAGAAGTCATGTTCTTCCGGGAAGCCAGCAGGGAGCACCTCCCGTCCCCTGTGTGACAAGGAGGGACCCCGTGGGCTGGTTCTTCTGAGCAGGTGTGATCCCCTACGCCTTTGTGGCAGGTGCCCATGGGAGTGTTTCAGCAAGCTTATCTAAACTTTCACACGTCCTCAGAGATAAAATCACCTCCAGAGGAAGGTACTCTTGGGTGGCCTGAGCCTAACTCAACATGCCGCCATTTACTGAAGTACAAAGTGGACTCGCTCCTTGATGCCTGAGACCCCAAGGAGGTCTGTGGAGAGTCTAAACCGTGGACAGTCTGAGCCAGGTTAGGAGTCAAGCCCACGTTCTTTATAAACACGTTATCATTGGCTAAACAGTCACCATATTTGTCCCTGGACATCGTGATTTGGGGATTTGGGACCCTCGGATAAGGAGCGAGTCGACTAGGCCACTCCCCTGGAGAACAGCAGAGCAGCTTGGATCCTAGAATCCTGGTGCTTGTGTAGGTCAGGAGGGCCCAGGGCCTGCCCTTCCCCAGCGCCTCACCCAGTCCGGGGAAACCTCTCAGGGCATCTGCCGAGCTCCCTCGGAGTCAGTTTCCCAGGAAGGTGTCACTTTGCTTCCTTCCGCCCTTAATTCCCAAGGAACGCCCAGGCTCTGCTGGGCTGCCCCTTCCAGAACCTCCTTCTCCTCCTCCTAACAGACACACCAGACACAAAGCCTGGCTCTCAGAAGTCGGTTTTGTATAAGTCTGTCCCACAAGTAACAAGACCCCAAGGTTCTCAGTCCTCATTGTTCAGGGCCAAACCGCGTTCTGCCACTGACGGCCCCAAAGACACAAAGTACAGACTCCAGAGCTTTGTCCTTGGGGTCCATACCTTGGGGTTCTGAGGCAAAGAAGTAAAGTGGGGCTCCAAGGAGTGAATCTCTAATGTGAAATTTCAGCCGTCACAGCAGGGAAAACTCCATGGGAACTCACTCCCTCTGTTCCGTCGGCTAGGGTCTAAAAAACAGCTCTAGCCACATTCAGTTTCAATAGACCCTTAAGCGTCGTGATGTCACCAATCATAGAATAGGGCCGTTCCCTGACAATTTATCCTTTTTGGCTTAATCTTAACGTGGTTTCCTAATGAGGTCTGTCGTGTTCCAGTGGAAATCCCACGAATGCTCCCAGCGTCCTCCTAGGCTGACAGGGAGCAGAAGTGAAGACAGTGTGGACTATGGGGACGTGGGAGGCCGCGGAGGGTAGAGGCCGAGAGCCCCCAAACCCCGGCCTCCTCTTGCTGCCTGGGCGACCCGCTTCCCCGAACCCCTCTGATGCGCCCCTGTGGGCTGGGGGGAGCGGTACCTCGTCCTGGAGGGGTCTTGTGAGGACCCCCTGAATTCATGCAGATAAAGAAGAGCCTGGCTCATCGTGAGTATTGGGCACTATCAGCCTTCTTATTTTGTATTGAGGCATAACTGACATACAGTGAAATTCACCCTTTTCCGAGTCCAGTTCTGCAAGTTTTAAGACGTGCACAGTCACGTCGTCATCACCACAAACAAGACACGAAACAGGTCCATCCTCCAAAAACCTCCCTGTGACCCTTTGCGGTCAACTCCTTCCTTGACTCCAACCCTAAGACAGTACTGCTCTGTTCTCCGTTCCCGTAGTTTCGCCTCGTCCACAACGGCATACAAGGGGCATTACACACTATGTAGAGCTTTGAGTCTGGTCTCTTCAGTCAGCATGAGGCGTCTGGGATTTATCCACGTCGTGGTGGGTGTCGGGAGTTCCTTTCTTTTCACTGCCGATAACACTCCATTGTAACCACCGTTTGCTTTTTCATCCACCAGTTGGGTGACACCCGGCTTGTTTCCAGGTTTGGAAATGACAAAGGAAGGCACGATAAACATGTACACGCATGTTTGGGAGTAAACATCCATTTTCATTTCATTTAGGTCGGTGGTAACTGGATGGTTTGCTTCATAAGAAATTGTCCAGTGGATTTTTTGCATGTACACTCGCAGAATTTCAGTTGTTCTGGGTCCTCTTCCACACTTGATTATTTTAACTGTTTTGGTCATTTTAGTTGGTATGCAGTCATGCCTCACTGCACTATCAATTTGGATTTCCCCGATGACTAAAAATGCTGAGTGTGTTTTCGGGTACCTATTTGCCTTTGTATATCTTCTTTGGTCAAGTTTCTGTTCAAATCTTTTGCCCATTTTTGGTTCACTTATTTTCTTTCTATTGAGTCTTCAGAGACCTTTCTGCATTCTGCGGGCAAATCCCACATCAGCTAATGTGATCCAAAAATATTTTCCACCAGTCTGCAGCTGGTTTTTCCATGCTCACATCAGAAGTTCCTAGATATGATCCAGTCCAATTTAGCAATTTTCATTTCATGGACTTCTTTTTCTGTGCCATATAGAAGACGTCTTTACCTAACTCAAAGCCACAAGTATTTCCTGTGCTCTTTTCTGGAAAATTTAAAATTGCATCTGTTACATTCGGACTATGGTCTATTTTTAGTTAATTTGCATATATGGTGTGAGGCATTCTTTTGTTTGGGTTTGGTTTTTTGCATACTGATGTCCAATTAATTTCAAATGTAATTTGTCTAGAGAAACTCAACTTTCTCTCTTGAACTGTCTTTGCATATTTGTAGCAAATCAGCTGATCACAGATGCGCAAGTCGATTTCTGGTTGATCTAAGATCTATTCTTTTTTATTGTCCATTCCGTTGTCTTGGTTACTGCACGTCGACAACAAGATTGGAACCCTCCACCTTTGTTCATGATGTTCAACATTGATTTGGCTATTCTGAGTCCATTGTCTTTCCATGTAAATTTAAGAAACAGCGTTTTGGCTGGGTGTGGTGGCTCAGCTGTCATCCCAGCAGTTTGGGAGGCCGAGGCAAGAAAATTGACTGAGGTTGGGGGTTCAAGACCAGCCTGGGAAACTTGGTGAGACCTTGTCTCGACAAGAAATCACACACACACAAAAACTAGCCTGGCGTGGTGGCATGCTTCTGTAGTTCCAGCTGCTGGGAAGGCTGAGGCAGAAGGATCACCTGAGCCCAGCAGTTCAAGGCTACAGTGACTGTGAGCGTGCCACTGCACTCCAGCCTGGGCAACAAGAATGAGACTCCAACTCAAAAAAAAAAGAAAGAAAGAATCTTTTAATTTCTACAAAAAATTCTGTTGGGATTTTGTTTGGGATTCCTATAAATCTATAGATCAATTTAGCGAGGATTCATATTTTAACAATATTCAGTCTTCTAATCTACAGACAACTCCATTTATTTATATCTCCTTTGATTTTCTTCATTAGTGTTTTATAGTTTTCCGCATGAATCGCTTGCATATATTTTATCAGACTTATACGTAAGTATTGCATAATTACTAATTATTATAAATGATGTCATTTTAAAAATTCAACTTCCAGCTGTCTATTTCTAGGATACATAGGAATAAACTTGTTATGCATATTGACTTTCTAACTCACAACCTGACTACTCTTTGGGTTTTACAGTTTTTTTGGAGACTCTTGGGACTTTCCACATAAAGAATCCTATCACCTACGAAGAGTTTCTGCTTCCTTTCCCACATCTACACCTTTTACTTAGTTTTCTTGCCTTGTTTTACTAGTTAGGCCCTCCAGTACAATGTTAGAAGTTGAGTAGGAGTGGTAAGAACAGACATTCTTTCCACACTTAAGAGTGAGAGCACTGAGTCTCTTACTAGCCAGGATGACGTTAGCGGGAGATTCCTTGTACTGGGTTGAAGGAGCTGCCTTTCATTCCTAGTGTGCCGAGAGTTTTGGTCATGAGTGAATGTTGAATTTTGACAACGGCCTTTTGTGAATCTATTATGAGCATAGCAAACTTTTTCTTTGGCTGTGTTTCAATAAAACTTGATTTCCAAAGCAGGCGCTGATCCATATTTGGCCGCAGACTGCAGCTTGCCAGCCCTTCGTCCATTGAGATGATCAGCTGGATTTACTTTATTCTGTTATTAATGTGGAAAATCACATGTGATTGAACCAACCCTGTATTCCCAAGATAAACTCACTTGATCATGACATTGTTGGATCCAACTTGCTGAAATTTACTTGAGAATTTTTGCATCTATGTTCATGAGGGACATGGGTCTGAGGTCTGGTTTTGTCTAGTTTGGGTTTCAAGGTAGTAATGGCTTCATGGAATGGGTTAGAAAGTACTCCCTTTCCTTCAATTTTCTAGTTATGTTTACGGAAAATGAATATTATTTCTACCTGAAATGTTTTAGAGAATGTACCGGTGAAACTATCTGAACCTATATTTTCTTTGTGGAAAGGTTTTTAATTGCAAGCTTAATTCTTTAGCAGACAGAGGGCTATGTAGTGCATCTATTTCTTCCTTAGTGAACTTCGGCAGTTTAGTACTTTAGAGGAATTTGCCCATTTCATCCACATCGGGAAAACTGTCGGCAAGAGTTGTTCACAATAGTTTCTTATTACCCATTAAGATGTCTGCAAGGAGCTGCAATGGTATCAGTTCTCTCATTCTCAATATCAGTAATGAGTATCTTTTGAAAATTCCTATCAGTGTAATGAGAAGCTTATCAATTATTTTGATCTGCTGAGAAAACCAAGTTTTTTGTTTCACTTTTGTCTATTTTTCTTGTTTTTTATGATGGTGATTTCTGCTCTTACCTTTGTTATTTTCATTTCTCTCCTTACTATAAGTTTTATTTTCCCCTTCATTTCTAATTCCTTCATGTGAATACTCAGATGATGGGTCTGAGATTTCTCGTCTTTTCTAACATAAACGTTTAGTGCTAAAATTCTCTAAATACCACTTTCAGCTCATCCCACGAATTCCAATACATTATGTTTTTATTTTCATTCTATTTTAAAACGTTATAATGCACCTTTTAAATCTCCCTTTTATCCATGGGTTGTTTCGAAGTGTGCTATTTGATTTTCAACTATTTGGAGATTTTGCAGATGCCATTATTTCACTGATGTATACTTTAATTTCATTTTGACCAGAGAACGTGTGTTCTACAACTTGAATCTCTTAAGATGTACTTTAGAAAGGTAAGAGTGTGGTGTGCTTGAACCCACGTGCTCTGGAAAAGTACACGTCTTACGCCGTCGATAGGTAGACTGTTGTGTAGTTGTCAATTAGCTCAAGTAAGTTAATAGCTTTGTTCAGTTCTTCTGTATCCTTATTGCATTTCTGTCTACTTGCTTGAGTGATTATTGAGAATGGAGCGTTGAAATCTCAAACTGTAAGTGTGGATTTGTCTATTACTCCTTGTAGTTTGAGCAGTGTTTACTTGTGTATGTTGAAGCTCTCTTATCAAGTGCACAAACCTGTAGGATTGTTATGTCTTCTTGATGAATTACCCCTGCAACATTAAGAAATGACTCTCTTTATTTCCTCTTACATATACTTTATCTGAGATTTAATTTCCTTTTTTAAAGAAAGCTTTCTTTCTGACAGTATTAGCATGGCATGTCTTTCACCAGCATTTTTCTTTTAACCTATGAGTGCCTTTAGATTTCAAAATGGGTTTCTTGCATGCAGCGTACAGTTGGGTTTTGCTTTCTTATCTAATCTGACCATTTATTCTTCTCGAACATAGGGTACACAGTTTTGTAAAAACTTTTGATGCATTTGCCTCCTAATTCTACTATCTGTGCCATTTCTGGGACAATTTTGCTTGATTACTGTTTCCTTTTATTATAGATGGATATTTTATTTCATATTTGCATACCTGCCAAATTCTGTTTGGATACCAGCCTTAGAGCATCTTATTTATTGTGTGTCGAATATTCTTGTATTTTTTAAAATGGTATTGAGCCTGTTTTTTCACCCAGTTAAGTTACTTTGAGGCAGTTTGATTCTCTTGAGGCTTGCTTTCAAGCTTTGTTAAATGGGACTAAGCAGCATTTATGCTAATATTTCCACTACTGAAGCACCATAATTCTGAGTGCACTACCCAGTGTCCTGCATATTATGAGGGTTATTTTTATGTTTACGGGTGGGAACACCATCTATTTCTGGCCTGCGTGAGCTCTGGAAATTGTTCCCTCTGTCCATTTGAGCAGTTCTGTTTCCATCCTTGTGTAGTTCCCCTGTAGCCACTCACTGACTAGTATTTAGCCGAAGTCTCTGGGCATCTCTTGAGACCACTGAGCTCTGTCTAAATCCTCACTCCCCATGCTGGCCTGGAAAATCTCCAGGCACCACCTGGAGGAGTCACTGGGTCCCACCCACTCAATTATTTTCCATCTGCTGGTCTTTGCCACCCATTGTCTAATGTCTGGAAAGTCATTGTTTTTATTTTGCTTTGTTTTTTAATTCAATTGGAAGAATAAATCGGGTCCTTTGTAATGGCATCTTTTCTAGACACCAAAGTTTAAGTACTAGACTTCTACCCATGTGGTTCCATTGAGACTCATGGACCATGAAAAGTAAAGTCTCAACCCCGGGCGGCGAGACCAGGGCTCTCGGGTGATGCCCCTGAGCTCTTTCCCTGCTCAGTTACCCAGGTGACCTTGGGCAAGTTGCTTTGCCTCACTGGGACCTCAGCTACAAATGAAGACACTCAAACCTCATCAGGTCGGATTAAACTACATATATACAGGAACCATGTAAATGTTATTACGATATGTGCTACCCCGGGACTCCCAAAGGCCATAGTATAGATTCCACTTCCCAAATAAGCAAACTTAAGATAAGTTTCTTAATATTAATTGATGAATTATATATGTTTTCACAAATCAGTTAACCTGAATTATGTGCCAAATTTTCTAAGCAATTTCCTCTAAAATAGTATTAGGTGTAAATTTAACATTAAGATATAGCTTTATAAAGGACAAACATATGGATTTGCAGCAACTTGGATGGATTTAGAGTCAACCATACTGAGTGATCTATCACAGAAACAAATAACAGAGTACCATATGTTCTCACTCTTAAGTGGACCTTGAACAATTATCATAATACTGTAAGAAAGGGATTGGCAGTTGAGGGAAACTGCTAGGGGAGGGAGGGGCACACCTCATCAGCAAGGGTATCTGCATAATCAGTGTTTGTCTACCTAACCCTGAATGGTACCTCACATCTTTAAAATATATTAAAAGAACTGGCTTTAAATATTCAGTGAGAGTATGAAATTAGCATCAATCTCTATGGTGTGGATTATCTTCGGGAAGATACACAGGAAATAAATCACAAGGAGGCCTCCAGGAAGAAATTGGTCATGAAGTCAACTACTGGTAACAGCTTTATGTTTCACTGAAGGTCTTTTCTAAAATTTGAAAATTTTGCCACGGGCTTTATATACTTATAAAAATATAAATTGAATGCCTTACAATAATTTAGATGGATATTTTTAAAGCCTAAAGTAGCCTGTAAGAAAATGGGTCTGCAAACATCTTCTCTCCTTTGTTGCCAGAATACCCATCCCCGCCGTGGGGAAACGAGGGGGGAAGGCAAATATCCCACGGAACATATGTAAATGTATGCCATAAACATCAATTTCCTATTAACATTAATGTCAACAAAAGATTCATTCACTCAATAACATCTACTGAGCACCTGCTAGGTGATGATAGATAGATAGATAATTGATTGATAGATTAGATAGATGATAGATTGATAGACATGATAGGTATGATAGATTAGATAGATAGATAGATATGATTAAATAGAGAGATAAAGAGATGATTGATTGATAGATATGATCAATTAAATAGAGAGACGTGTTAGATTAGAAAGATTGATTGATAGATGTGATAGATGATAGATCTATATGATAGGTTAGATAGATGATAGATTGATAGATGTGATGGATAGATGAGAGATATGATAGATTAAATAGATAAAGAGATGGATAGATTGAATGATAGATTATATAGATGGTAGATATGCTAGATTAGATAGAGAGATGATAGATAGAGTGATAGATATGACCGATTATATTATAGAAGATAGAGAGCTAGCTAGATAGATAATAGGCAGATAAAGGAGTTCCTTTTTTCCCAAGAAATCAGAGACGGAGGGAGCCAGGCCAGTCGAGAGTAACTATCGTTCACATGTTCAAGAAATATGAAGGCGCTATTTTCCAAGGGTTCTGGCTGTGCTTAGAGGGTCAGGAACTAAAGCCAGCGAGGTGGGTCTTCCTAGGTAAAGAAGAGGGGGCGAGAGCTCCCTGCAGGGTGGAGTGAAGACCGTATCCCACGAGAAGAGGGTGCCCTCGGGCTAAGAGCTGCCCCGAAGTGAGTGCCTCCACCCTCCGACTGCACAGCCCAGGCCAGTCCCGGGCCACTCCGAGCCCCTGCTGGGCCCATGAAGTCCCGCACTGCTGGCCCCTCTTCCCGGCAGCAAAGACCTGCACGATGCCACTGTTGGTAGAAGGGGCTTTGGGGAAGCAGCGTCTTGTGAAACGTGTGTCCAGGCCCAGGACGCAGCCCAAGCGATCAGGCGTGTCAGGTCCACAGAGGGGAGCCCACGCGCACCGTCGTGACCAGGCAACCTTCCCACGCAGGTGGCAGGGCGGCCCACGTTGGGTCCACGTGAGTGTAGAGAAAATTCAGAGCACGCGCAAGGCCGTGAGGTGCTGCGCTTTCTGGTTCTGGGCCACTGGCGAGTCACTGTGGCGGCCTCGCCTCTGTGGCCCGTGAACGGACACTGCTTTCCTCAGAGTTTGTGGTTTCCTGCAGCTAAAAGGATCCACGCTTTGGTCATTGTACTTCCTGCTTTCCCCACAGAAAAGAAGCATTCACAGCGTGCTCAATATAACAAACTGTGGGATCTGGACAGAATTCTTCAAAACATGAGAAGAGCTTCAGGTAAACTGGAACTTAGAGATAAGTGTCTCCTTGTTCCGGGAATTTCCCTTGGGGTAGAGAGGATGAACACACCCACTCGAGGGTGGGGCGTGCCTCTGAGCATCTCCAGGGAGCCAGGCGGGCTCAGCCCCCAGGTGGGCCGGCCTGAGAGCCATGGTGGCTCCTATGTGGCCGTGGATTCCTGGACATCTGACCGGACAGTCCACATTCCAGGAGTTGAGGGTCCACGCGGGAGCTCTCTCCTCTGCCAGTGGAGCGAGGGCCAGTGCCCTCTTCCCAGGAGTGACCGGGACTCAGAGGCTCCCATACACCTCCCATGGTCTCAGCCACATGGCGGCAGTGCCTGCCCCCTCCTGACAGGTCCAGGAGGGGCCCCCACGCCCTGGTCAAGAGGCCCCACCCTCTCAGGGGCCATGAGACCCAACATCTCTAAAGAGAACCCGAGAGGGTCAGGCTGCCACGGGACAGGGAGGCCTTCTGGGCTCCCTCCCCCAGCCCTGCTCAGCAGCTCACTGGTTTCCTGCCAGCTGAAAGGCTGGCCTGTGCATAGGCCCCCGTGGCTTCTGCTCCCAGCCCCAGGCTTCTCTGTGGAATGTTCTAGAACACCTCAGAGCCGATCCTTGGGGAGGTCAACCGGCCTCCTGTCCTCCCAGTCTCCCTGAGGGAAGGTCCACAGTCACAGGACGGTCCACCACACCGGCTCAGACCCTCCCCAGAATCACGGCTGTCGACCAGCTGCCTCACACGTCTCGTGTCGTCCCGAGCTGGTGTTAGGGTATGCCCGAGGCCTGGGCACACAGGCACTGCCCACCACACACTGTCGGCTCTCTGTAGACTCGAGCACAGGGCCCCACGCCCTCAACACAGCCACAGCACACGTCACATGTCATCCCAAGCCGTGTTAGGGAGCGTCCCAGGCCTGAGCCCGTGGGCACTGCCCAGCCACACGCTGTTGGCTTCCCATAGACCTGAGCACAGGGCCAGGGCTTGAACCTGGTCACCCTCGTCCAACTCTCAACAGATGTTTCTTGACACCTTCCCCGGCTCTGTTATCAGGCTCTGTTCTGGGGTCTTGGACAGAAGGCCTCCCTCAGGAGCCTACCCTCTAGCGGCGGCCAGGGGTGCCTCACCATCCCACCATGGAGACATGGGGAGTCTTGCCGTTTCTGTCCAGTCTGTTGGCTACAGCTCCAGTCCCTGGCCCCACAGGTGCAGGAAGTCAGCCAGCTTGTCCTTGGCTAAACCGCCAGCTAGGACAGGGCCCCAAGGTGCATCACAAGAACCCACCCTGCCACACGCACTGTCATCAAGCACAGGCCAGGAGCTGCTGCGATGCAGGTCCCCCCGCCCCCCTCCACCGGCACCACTTCCGACTTGGCAGGGCCAGGGTCAGCCTCGGGGCCACGAAACCCCAGGCCGTAGGCCCGCCCTCCTCCTGGGAGCAGTGGTAGAAAGGGCAGAGGCCGTGGCTCAGTCTGTTGGAAATTCACCGGGTTGTGCCCTCACCCGGGTCTCTTCTGCCACTTAAGGCACGGTTCATGACCCCGTGCCAAAGCCCCAGCTCCCGGGGACCTGCCTGTCCTGCTAGGAGACGGCAGATGCTTCTGTGACACACATGTCAAGGCAGGGGCCCCTGGTGACAAGGCCTGTGTTCCACAGGCTAAGATGCTCCTTCAGGGATCGCAGAGACGCTCAGGGCGTGGGGTTCAGCAAGGCGGGCCTGCGGAGGGCCGGGAGTCGCCCACCCCGATAGCGACACCCCTGCCATGGGCGCCACAGCCGCTGCCATGAGGGGAGTGGCGGGGCAGGCCCAGCCAGAGTTCTCGGTGGGTTTTGAGGAGGAGGCGGTGGCCACGAGGCCCAGGACAGAACAGACCCCTGGGGCACTGGCCCCAGCCAGCCCCCAACGCTGTCTCCCCGCCTGGGACCTCTCCTCCTCCCTGCGGGCTCCTCCCTGGCCTCTGCCTGGCCTCTTCCCCCTACGGGCTTCTCCTGTCCCCTCCGTGTCCCCAGTTCCCGCCGGGCCCATCTCTCCCACGTCTCATGCACGGCCAACCTCAAGGTCTCCTCTTTCCAAACAGGAAACATTTTCCGGTAAAGAGAAGCCGAGGCCCACGCCTGGAAGAGGGGCGCCTAGCAGTCAGTGGGGCATCGGCTGCGACGCCCAGGCCAGAGGCCAAGACCGCCCGGATCAACCCCCACCCCTAGGAATAAAAGCACATATGCACGTGCTACGTCCCGTTCACCATTCCTCGCGAAAGCGGATTGTCTCACTCACGTCATCCCAAGTGGAGTCAGCTTACCGGGGTGTTCAGCCAGAGGGTGTGTGGGCTTTCTGTTGTTTTGTTGCTGCTGCTGTTGTTGTTTTTGAGTTGGAGTCTCACTCTGTCGCCCAGGCTGGAGCTGTGTGGCACACTCACGGTCACCCCAGCGTCGACCTGCTGGGCTCTGGCGATCCTTCCGCCTCGGCCTTCCAAGTAGCCGGAACTACGGGCGTGCACTACCACGCCCGGCTACTTTTTATTTATTTATTCATTGTAGAGACGAGGTCTTATCAAGTTGCCTGGGCTGGCCTCAAACCCACAGACACAGGCAATCCACTCCCCTCGGTCTCCCAAAGTGCTGGGATGACAGGCTGAGCCACCCAGCCCGGCCTCTGCTGTGTTTTAAAGGAAACAAACAAAACACAGTGAGCCTGGAAGTAAGAGCATCGGGAGATTCTGTCTGTCTGCAAGACACATGAGCTCGGAGCTCAGGAAGAATTCTGTCCACGAGGAAGATTCCACGAAGGCCTGAGGTTCCCAGCTGTGGCTGCATCCTGCAAAACACACATGTACACATGCAATGCATTAACACACAGAGCCTCACTGCACACACACAACACAGGCACACACACGAATCCTGTTGCATGGGCATGTCTGCCAGGCTCGGAAAATGCTCACCGGGCCATGTGCTGTGCCGGGTGAAGGTTCGCCCCGGCTGGCATGTCCACCCCAGAGTCTTTTCTGGAAGAATAGCCGGGATGTCACCTGACCAAGGTCTGTTTTGGTCTAGACTGATTGCGACAGGAGGGCTGCAATCTCTGTTGAACCCGAGGGTTTTGCCAGGCAACAAAACAAAAAACAAAGTGTGATTATCCCACTTCTCTAGAAAGGCAGGCAGGTTTGGAGAAGTTCATGATCATGTCTTAGAACGAGCCTGGTGAGAGCGTGTCTGTTCCCTCTGCACAGACGTAGCAAGGGGCTGGGATTCTTCCTGAAACACCACTTTAAAGGCAGCTGGAAATTAAGCCCAACGGGGCCGTTTATCTTGTCACTGCTGCCTGTGCTCTCCTGAAGAGGCACACAATCCCATCCCTCCTTCCACGATGTCTCCAAGGCAACTAGACTGGGGACGGAGGGAGCTGGATCAGAGGACCTTTGTGCTGAAATGGCCCCTCGCGGCCTTTCGCTCAGTCCCCCAATTTCAGACACGGGAACTGAGGCAGGAGGGCCCCATGGCTCGCTGGTCACGTGTGTTCCTGGCCCCTGACACGGTCCTGTTTCTACTGCACCCTGCAGCCCTCCGTCAACACTTGGGTATTCAGTGTGGTTTTCTTCCTTCTCGGTGTGCGTGCAGCTTTTATGTTTCTGTTTTTTGCTTGGATCTCACAAAGCATTTTAGAGCACTTTGTGGTTTATAAATTGTCCCCATGTACATTACGCCACTGAGTCCTCACAGCACCGCTGGGAGGAAGGTGTCACCTGCACTTCACATGAGTGGATCCGAGGACTCAGAGATATTCAGTGACTTACTCCGCCGCTGTCACCTGGCTTGCGGGGGGACCCATACTGTGTCCGGGCCAGAGCCTTCCTGCCAGGTGTTTTAACAGTCAATAGCACCACTGTTCTCCAAGCAGGACCTTGCAGTGCTTGTCCCCAGGGGAAAGGCAGAGCGATACGGACCCAAAGAGACAAAGCAGCATTGATCTGACACTCCTTTTGCTCGGTCCATCCTGGTCGCCAGGGATGCCTGGTCCCATCATCTTCAAAGTGGAAAGTTGAATGACCACAGCACAACGTCTCCTCGCCCAGTGAGGGCACCAAGTCCAGCTAAGCGCAAATGCTGGGTCTCAAGGTCACCCGAGAGTTGGGGAGGGTTCAGGCACGCCTCCAAATGCCAAGGCTGCTCCAGGAGGCTTACGCGAGAGCTCAGCACCATTGGTGAGCAAAGCCAGAGATGTCAGTGCGAGCTAGGAGGAGGCAAGTGAAGGGTGGGCTTGCAGGTGTGTTATCAGCACGTCTCTGAGGCGAGCCTCCACTGGCCCCGGGAGCCACTCGGATGGGCGCTTGAGGAGGAGGGGACAGTGTCCCCGAGGTGTAGGCAGGGGTGAGTGAGTGGGCAGGAGCTGCACCCAGAGTGACGCCCCCATCCCATATTACAGGCTGGAAAAAATGTTGGAAAACACTGGTCTACTCTGTAGGTTTCAGTTCTCTGAAATGTGTTGAGACTTGCTTTATGGCTCAACATCCAGCCAGTTTTGGCAAATATTCCATCTGGAGTTTGGGAAGCAGTTGTATTCTGCAGCTGCTGGGGGCAGGGTCCTACAGAACCAGCTGGGTCGGGGTGTGAACTCTGTGGTACAAGTGGTCTCCTTCCTGACTGTTCTTTAGTCTACCAGCTACCAAGAGAGGTGTATTGAAGCTTCCCCCTCCCACGTGATCGATTTAGCTCTGCCAATGTTGCTCTGTGTATTTCAAAGCTGCCTGGTTAGGTGTCTACAGACGGAACAGTTGCACCTTTCTGGAGGATCTAAGCCTTTATTATTGGGACATGTTCCTCTCTCTCTCTCTAGCATTTCTTCTTCTTGCCCTAAATCTGCTTTGCCTGATATTAACATAGCCACACTCACTTTCCTACAGTAAACGTTTGCGTGACACGCTACCTCCCATTCTGTTCCTTCCAACTTCCCTGTGACGTATTTAAGTGTATATCTTCTTAGGCAATATATAGGAGGGCTTAAAAAAAAACAACAACAGTCTTTTGACCTTTTAATTGCAATAGTTCATCCATTTGCATTAAGTATAATTGTGGATATAGCTAGGCTTGTATCTGGGCTTATAGCTGGGTTTGTTGGTCTTACTATTCGTTTCTATCTGTCTCACATGCCTACAGTTTCTCTTCACTCACATTATCTGAATTAAGCAAGTATTCTGTTCATTCCATTTTTCCCTCTGTTAGATTGTTAATACTATATTGTGAATATTACGTGAAAGGTTATGTGAGAGCCTACAATAGGCATCCATGACTCACAACCTAGAATTAGTACCTTTGCCGCTTCCTGAACAATTAAGAATAGGAGAACATTTAACTCCATGTACCAGTTGTGTTTTGTCATAAATGTTACCTCCATGGCTGTTAAAGGCTATGAAATATTGTCATTGGTCTCATGCAGTTGTGTTCATTTGGATTTCTCCACACATCTGCCCTTCCTTTGTTCTTCATCCTACTGTGCATTCCAATGCTTTCGGGGGACAGTCTATTCCCTGTCAGCTAAATACCTCCTTTCAGAGTCTAACCATGGGCCTACTGGGAAAATCCTCAGTTTTCTGTTTGTCTGAAAGTATCGTCATCATTTTTTTTTTTTTTTGAGTTGGAGTCTCACTCTGTCACCCAGACTGGAGTGCAGTGGCTGCTCCCGGCCACCGCAGCCTCGACCTGCTGGACTCTGGCAATCCTTCTGCTTCAGTCTTCCAAGTAGCTGGAACTACAGGCATGCGCTACCATGCCCAGCTAACTTTTTTCATGTTTTGAGAAGTGTTTTCACTAGATGTGGAACTCCAGATCAGCAGTTATTTTCTCTCCATGTTTGAAGGATGGTTTTTCCATTGTCTTCTGAATCCATCATTTCTCCAGAAAAGTCTGCTGTCACGTCCATGTCATGGTTGCTGCTTTCACAGAATGGGTCCTTTCACCTCTGGCGAATGTTAAGCACTTTTCTTTGCCATCTCACTTCAGCATCTTTACAGTGATGCGCTTAGGTGTGTTTTCACTATATTTATCCCACCTGATGATCTTGGAGCCTGTGACCTGATTTCTCTTGTAACTTGGAAAATTTCCAGCTGTCTTTTCAAATACTGAGTCAGTGCCTTTCTCTTTCTCCTCTCTCCTCCAAGTATGCCTATTAGACATTTTTACTGTGTCCATATTGTTCTTATACTCGAATTTTTTTTTATTTGCTCTCTTTGACTTTAATCTGGATATTTTCTACTGACCTACATCCACATCACTAATTCTCTCTTCAGCTATGGCTAATCACTTATTGAATACTAAAATTTTAACTACTGTTTTTTAGTCCTGGAACATATACTTCTCTGTGAATTCCACTTCTCTGTGAAGGGCACCCTTGTGTCATCTGTTCTGCTGAAATATGTTAATTATAGTTATGTTTAATCTGTATTTGATAACTCTGATATCTGGATTCCCCAGAAGTCTGTTTCTATTGCCTGGAGTCTTGTACTGCTGGCACTTTTTGACTAAATGTTGGACATAATGCTATGAAAAACTGCAGG
>CAUYQG010224681.1:0-10048 GCA_963574415.1 Tarsius wallacei | reverse complement strand
CCCCACACCCCACCCAGAAAGAAGCTGCCAGAATGCATGTCTAATTACACATCAGGGGAATGTCATGGAGCCTTCCAGATGCCACTGAGGGATACTAGGAGACCTATTTATTATGATCAAGAATGCCAGATCCAAGGTGGGCAGCGCACGTTTGTGTACCAGCCTTTCACCACCACAGACCTCCTGAATTGGAAAAATCATACACTTTCCTTCATGGAAAAGCCTCAGGCTATGATTGACTTAATACAGTCCATTATCCAGACCCAGAGGCCAACCTGGGTGGACTGCTGCCAACTCCTCCTGATGCTATTCAATACCGAGGAGCACTGGAGAATTACACAGGGGGTTATAAAATGGCTAGAGGAACACGCCCCAGCTGGAACTCTCAATGCCCAGACATATGCTCAAAATCAGTTCCCAGAGGCGGCCCCCCAATGGGACCCCAACAGTAACGAGGGGTTGCAGATGCTTTAATAGTATCAGGAGGCCCCCCTAGGAGGTATGAGAGAAGGAGGGGAAAAGGCCATAAATATGAGCAAGGTCTCTGAGGTGTTCCAGGGAGCTGATGAGAGCCCAAGCCAATTCTATGAAAGACTCTGTGAAGCCTTTTGGATATACACTCCCTCTGATCCAGAGGCAACCAAAAATCAGTGTATGGTAAACACAACTTTTGTCGGACAGTCCTGGGGGATATCCGATGTAAGTTACAAAAACTAGAGGACTTTGCTGGAATGAATGTTAGCCAGCTGCTAGAAGTTGCCACTAAAGCATTCATTAACTGAGAAAAAGAGGCCCAATAAAAGGCAGACTGAAGACAGAAAAAGAAAATGGCCATGCTTGCTGCTGCCATTGTGGGTTACCAAATAACAGGCCCACTGGGAGGAAACAAAGGCAGAGGTTGGGGATGAAGACAGCCTGGTCAACAGTTTCCCAGAGTGAGGCCTGGACTGCCTCAGCCTACCTAGGGATACCTGAACCTCATCTATCAGCCTACACAAGGATACCTTGTGTGCCTCTGAAGTTAGGCAGAAACCAGTGTGCCTGTTATTACCAAGAAGGTCACTGGAAAGGTGAATAACTCCAACAAATAGCTGATGAGGAAGACCAACAGAAAAATAGTCCACAAGGCTCCACTAATCAACAGGACCCACAAGCTCCTACTGGTTTAATGGGCCAGGCCTCTATGGAAGGACTGCAACAAGAATAGGCCAGACTGGGCTCTGTACTATCTTTAGGTCCCAGGAGCCTATGGTCAGCATGACAGTAGAGGACCGATGCATGAACATCATGGTCGACATGGAAGCTGAACACTCCATCGTCACCCAGCCTGTAGGTCCTTTCTCCCAAAAACTGGTTAATATTATAGGAGTCACTGGATGTCAAGCTAGACATCCCTTTACAATGCCACAATGCTGCAAAGTTGGTGACCATGAGGTCGTACAAGAGCTCCTGTATCTCCCAGGTTGCCCTGTAGCCTTGATGGGAGGGGACCTCCTGGGAAAGCTTCGAGCTCAGATCAACTTTGATTCTCCTGATCACATAACTCTGAGATTAAGAGGCCCAGAAGCTAAAATCATGACCCTCGCTGTCTCCCAGGAAGAGGAATGGTGGCTCTACAGCCTAATGGAAGCCTCACAAAAATCTCCAGAGTGGCCATTTCGAGTACCAGGAGTGTGGGCAGAGAACAATCCTCCAGAACTGGCAAAAAATATATCCCCCATGATTGTGGAACTAAAACTGGGGGGTGGGCTAGTCCATCAGAGGCAGTACTTCATCCCACACAAAGCACAAATAGGAATCCACAAGCACCTGGAGAGGCTCTTGCATTATGGAATCCTCCAGATATGTCAATCTGCTTGGAATACGCCTCTGTTGCCAGTGCAGAAACCAGGCACAGATAACTACTGGCCAGTTCAAGACTTGCGAGCCATAAACCAGGTCTTGGTCACTCTACACCCCATTGTCCCAAACCCGTATATGCTGATGGGTCTCATCCCTGCTGAGGCTGCTTTCTTCACCTGCTTGGACCTTAAGGACGCTTTCTTCTGCATCCACCTGCCCCCAAGAAGCCAGCCGATCTTCACTTTTCAATGGGAGGACCCAATAAACGGCACCAAGGGACAGTTAGCTTGAACCCAGCTGCCCAAAGGATTCAAGAATTCTCCAATCATCTTTGGTAGGGCACTAGCCTCAGATTTAAAAACCTTTCCAGCATACCAGTGTGATGGAACCTTGCTCCAGTATGTAGATGACTTACTGTTGGCAGCACCAACCCAGAAAACTGTATGCAAGGGACTCAAAAACTGCTCACCCTCCTGTGGAAGACAGGTTGTAAGGTCTCAAAGAAAAAAGCCCATATATGTCAGGAAAAAGTTAGGTATCTAGGTTTTCATTTGTCCCAAGGCCAGCAACAACTGGGCCCTGAAAACAAAACAAAACAAAACAAAACAGGTGGTGTGTTCAATTCCAGTCCCAACTACCCAGCATCAAATCTGGGAGTTTCTAGGGGCTGCGGGGTTCTATAGAATTTGGATACTTAACTTCTCCATCACGGCAAAACTACAGGGTGAAGCCATAAAGGGGAGTGAGCGAAAGCCTCTGCTATGGGAAAAGGCTCAATAACAGGCCTTCAAACAAAACAAACAGGTTTCTTGCCTTTTGAAATCCTTTATGGGTGGTCACCCCCTCTTATTAAGGACACACAGGGAGACTTAGAGGAGTTAGGAAATCTTACTCTAAAATAACAAATGCAAACCTTAGGTTTAGCCTTCAATGCCAACCATTATCAAGTCAGAGAATGGCTACTCATTAGTTTAACTGTCAATTCCTATTCTTTTAAACCAGGTGATATGGTATGGGTAGAAGAATGGAATGTACAGCCTCTAAAACCCTTCTGAAAGGGCCCATTTACTGTCCTTTTGTCTACCCCAACTGCAGTCAAAGTATCCAAAATAGTTCCCTGGATCTATTACAGCCTGCCTCCTAGGACTGGGAGTGCACCACAAATCCATCAGCTCCCCTTAAGCTGACCCTCCAGAAAGTCACCAATGCTGACGGAAAACCTGAAATGGATTCGTCAAACTTTGCTCTGGCCACTCTGGGGCTGGCTAGTCTACGCACTGCTGAAGTTTGAGGGTCCATTGGCCCTGCTTCAGCCACACACTGGACGCTGACTGATCTACACATGGCAGAAGCTTGAGGACTCAATGGAATCAACACCTAACCAGTAAGCCATTGTTTCAAAATTACATGCCTATGGTTTGTTAGCCTTTGTATTTGCTAACTGCTATACTGTTTGTCGTTTTATTTGCTATAGGACTGGCAGAGTCAATCCCTACAAATTGGTCATGTTGGGGAAAGGTCTCACTAGCATTTCTGTTCTTTCTTATAATAGGAAGCTTTTTTGAACTTCTGCCTAATTTGGGTGTCTATTGCTTCCCCCACATACCCAGAATGTAAATGTATAGAAACTATCTGGCCAGACATAAAAGTCTTCCATCATTATTCATCCCAGCCAGAAATTTGTTATACTGACAAACACATCTGTACACATAATGGGCAGCTGTACTTTACTGGATTATCAAAACAGAGCTGCCAGCACACTAAAACTAGTGTTATAGCTTATAGCACCCTCAGAAGCACAAACTGGATTTGTTGGGATTTCGTCCCTGCACCCAAAACTGAGAAACTGCTTAAGGAAGTCTACAAATTGTAACTCCCCTGGCTACCCAACAGCCAAAATTAACCCCCTTCCTGTAACCATGAGAAGTAGGCCAAAATTTGTTTATAAATTTGGCCGAAAACATAGCCCAGACACTTGGTGTCACTAATTGTTGAGTACGCTGAGGAACCCTAATGACTGAAGAATGGTCTTGAAAAGGAACTAGTCTTGGTGCATACCAGCTCCTTCAATGGAACAATTCTGTAACTGTTAGAACAGATAAACTACCTCCCAAATGGGTCCTCTCCTCAAAAATAATTGGAGAAGACTGCTTAAGCAGAGTGGGCTCTGCTTATACTCAATGGGTAGGAGAAACTCCTTGCAAAAGAATACTATACTGGAATTCAGCCCACCAAACCTGGTGGCCAACAAGGCCTGTTTGGTATTAGGCACCTGCTTGTGCAACTAAATCTTCTCAATGTACTATTGTCACCCAAACTACAAGTAACTACAGTACTATCCTCTGAACAAGCTAACCCATTTCAAGGTATCCCTGCTGTAAGTCAAACCTGTGCCTTTCCATAACACTGGGAGTTGGGTATATGCAACATTTCCACATATCCTAAACAGCCCTTTAGGGGCTTTTCAGAGGTCTGGATTTACAGAGGACAGGTTTGAACCCCTAAATTCTACCAAGTCTTTGTTGCCAGAAAAAAACAACTTATATCCTAGCCTGAGGAGATGAGTCCACCTTTGTCTAAGGAAACTTCAATGGCCTTTGCTGAGGTAGTTGTCTCACGAGACACAGCTGAATCTCCTTAGGACCTGTGTGAGATATTTCCAGAGAGCAAACCTTATGATGGACCTTATGATTAGCAACTCAAAAAAAACTAATTGTGAAAAATAGAACATTGTTTCCATTTTTGTTCTAGAACTCTACAAGGCTCTAAAGCTATGTTACAATCAAAACTTCCTTAATGTAACCCCTGTAATTCTAAACTATCTTTAGTGAAGGACTGACACTTAACTAGTTAGACACAGAAAGTGAGGTTATAATATGAGAAAAGTGGAAAGTAGTAGTCTTTTCAGGAAGTGGGGAGGCAGGGGTGTGAATAAACAAATGCAGACAAGGGAAGAAAGTAATGAAATCAGACAAAATTTTGTGTTTAAGGTGAGCAGAGCTGGGCCATTTTCCTAGATGGAGATTTCAGATTATAAAAGCCTGCAGTTTTACAAGTCTCTCTCTTTTTCAAGCCCTGAAATTTATTTATTTTTTCCTCTTTAGACAAGCAAATATTTTGAAAGCTCTGCTTGATACCTAAACATCACAGAACAAATACTTGTATGAGAAAAAGAGGCTCTTAGTGTGAAACTCAACTCTCTGGTTTCCTATATTCTCTCAGACCTTGCCTTTTGAATTCTTACATGACTTGGAACAAACTTTGAAAAATAAAAATATCTTGTTTAGCTTTTTTTGTTGTTCTCAGTGGGAGGATTTGTCCCAGTTACCTACTGAGTCATTAGCCAAAGTCAAACTCCCATTATATTTATTTTTAAGCATAATTTGTGAATTTGGAACATAATACTGAATTTTCTATTTATAGGAATGATACACAGTTTCCATTAAATAAATTTAGTGCATAAAATGAGAGGCAATTTAGATAAAAATATTAAGTAAATATTTTGTATACAAGTTAGGCAAATATGGCAAAGGCATTAAAGAATAGGCCAAGGACTGAAGTTTAAAGAACACAAAAATGAATTAATCTATATTAAATGAGCGGTTTAATGCCTTTCAGAGCTTTGATACTGGGAGGGGGCCACCTCCTCTTACAATAAGTCATTCTGATTGGTTCAGTCTCTGATCCCAGACTCAGTTTCAATAAGAACCGAGCCCCTGCTTAGTTTCTATGTCCAAGCCCGTGTGTGACTCCCTAGTATTGCCCTTGTATTCTTTTAGTTAACATTTATTCAAAAATCTTGGTGATGTGGCACTTTATCTTAAGGTATGCACAGCCTGTTTGATGAGACACAGAAATGTGCAAATTGCATTAGTTACAAGTGCAACAATAGGACCATGGACACAAAACACAAATAGCACAGTATAGGTGTGATTAACTTTCTCCTGAGATCAGAAGTTATGAAACGTTCTTTGAAGAATTTAGGGGATAATCAGTTAATAATAATCTGACAATTTTGGCTGAAAGAAGGTGGAGAGTGTCTGATGAGAGGATGGGAATTCCAAAGAGAGAAAATAGCTTTAGTAAATGTAAAGAGCCATGAAGCATCATGGTTTGGTTGGGTAACTGGAAATTATCAATTGTAACTGAAATAGTCATTGAGAGAAAGGAGTAAAAGAATAATTTGGCTAGCAAGCAAAGCAGAAAGGAGATAATGAAGGTAAACAAAGAACTCTAACTATTCTCTGCATTTAACAGAAAAACCCCAGAGGTTTAAGCAAGGCAATGATGCCATCGTATTTGTACTTATCAGAGGACATGCTAGGAAACAAGAAAAAATGATTTGGGCATCAGAGTGAGGATTAGAGCCTACAAAATGGAATCACTGTGCCATGAGGTATATAAAACTCATTTTTACAGAAGTCACAACTTTGATCAGCATTGCAGCAATCAATAATTTTAAGACTTCAATGGTTCTTGTTTATACCAATATTTTGGGGGATACATTACAAGACAAGGAAGGAGTTGAACATCTTTATTGATTGCTGCAATTAGTATTTTACAGGATGTGCATTTTAAACATATATATAAACTTTTGCTTAGAGAAAAAGTTCTTAATTATCAACATATTTTTCCATAAGAAAACACACAACAATTAAATTCACTAGATGACAATTATTCTTTTTTTTTTTTTTTTTTAAGTTGGAGTCTCACTCCGTCACCCAGGTTAGAGTGCAGTGGCACGCTCACGGCCAACCCTCTTTGATCTGCTGGGATCAGGCAATCGAACCTTCCGCCTCAGCCTTCCAAGTAGTCAGAACTACAGGCACGCGCTACCATGCCTGGTTAATTTTTTTTTTTTAATTTATTGTAGAGATGAGGTCTCACCAGGTTGCCCAGGCTGTTCTCAAACCCGTGGGCTCAGGCAATCCCCTCACTTCGGCTTCCCAAAGTGCTGGGATTACAGGTTTGAGCCACTGCTCGTGGCCAACAATTATTCTTATATTCAAAAAGAAGAAAACATACTTAGACTCAAGTTAATTTTTGGATTTCTACTGAAATGGGAAGAAAAAACACCTACCATCTAGCAACCAGAGAACAAAACACCTACCAGTCAGCATCTAGTGAAAAAACACCCACTAGCTAGCATTTCTACTGTATAGGATGCATATCTGTAATCAGCATTGCATATGAGTATGAAAACTCTTAAAACTCATTTTTGCTAAATATCATTAACATCATAGACTATATTTTAATTCTCTGGGTATCATTTTATTTTGACATTTGTACAATAACTATAAACTAAAGCATAGAGAACAGAAGAGATAAGTAAAATCATAAAAATTAAAAAGTATTGCAATGAAAGAAATTCATTAGTTTTTACTCAAATCTCATACTTACAATACATATTCAAAACTAATTAATAATCTTTTAAATTTATTTTTATTTATTTATTTTTGAGTCGGAGTCTCACTCTGTTGCCCAGGCTGAGTGTGGTGGCACTGCTCATTGGACTGCCCACTGCTCATGGCCCACCTCTACTTGCTGGATTCAGGCGATCCTTATACCTTAGCCTTCCAAGTAGCTGGAGCTACAGGCATGCGTCACCACACTTGGCTGATTTTTCTTGATTTATTGTAGATATGAGGTCTCGCCAAGTTGCCCAGGCTGGTCTTGAACTTCTGGGCTTAGGCAATCCTCTCACCTCTGCTTCCCAAATTGCTGGGATTACAGGCGTGAGCCACTGTGCTCGAACCCATCAATTTAATGAAAAGAATCTCATAAGATAATGAGTTCAGAATTCTCAATGCTAAATACTTAGGCCTCCTCCTTTTCTTCATTAATAAAATCTAAATAAATTTAGTTCTGATAGGATTTTAGCTCAAAATTGTTTTTGCTTCTGTTTATTTTAATTACAATGAACCATGAAATGGTACATAAAAGAACCAACTTACTAAAAAGTTTAGCCTCAAGTTTCCAGGTATGTTTGTAGCAAATGAATTGAAATTTAATTATTATAATTAATTTTATATTTTAGTCTTTGTTAATAATTTTGACAAAGAATTTCATTAATTTTAACCACATTTTTGATAACCTGGGTCTTGAAGATTAAAAAAGCCAAATATTTATATCTTTTAAAAAGTATCAAAGTATCTAATGAAAATATGAGCAAAGAAATTAAGCAAGCCTTTAAAAATTGTGACTAGAAACCTGAAATTTTAATTAAATAATGCATTATTTCTGCTCACCAAAATAAATACTTGGAACATTAAGCATTGACAGCTACTGAAAATATATCACTTAAACTCATTACCATTCATCAATTTCTAGAGCCCTGAAATGTCAGTTTGTAAATATTTTATTCAGTTTTACAGTTGTCGTTTTGTGAAGAAAATGTGCCAACCTTCTCATTCCCACAAACTATAAGTCCCACCTCTCCACATTTTTTTTTAAAAGGCCAAACGGACAGTTAATTCATTTTTTCTTGTAGAATATCTCTGCTAGCAGCGGATGCTGGGTCAGATTGGACCATGTAGGAAACATTTACCAATAACCAGAGAAGAGATTTTTTTTTTTAGACATAAAATGGAATAGGTCTGGATCCGAGTGAAATTTCAGAAGTACAATCAATGGAACTTGGTTTCTAAAAGGTATGAAGAAGAAGAAGAAGTGTGCCTTAAGATTTCTAGCTTATGTGACTGCACAATCATAATTTTGTTAGTTTAGAAAAATATTTATCTTTTGTTTTGTGCCAGGAAGTATGGCAAGCACTAGGAATACAATACGAAATAAAATGACGGCCGGGCACGGGTGGCTCAAGCCTGTAATCCCAGCACCTGAGGAGGCCGAGGCGAGGGGATTGCCTGAGCCCACGGGTTCGAGAACAGCCCGGGCAACTTGGCGAGACCTCATCTCTACAATAAATCAAAAAATTAGCTGGGCATGGTAGCGTACGCCTGTAGTTCCGGCTACTTGGAAGGCTTAGGCAGAAGGATCGCTGGAGCCCAGCAGGTCCACGATGGGATGGCAGTGAGCATGCCACTGCACTCCAGCCTGGCCCACAGAATGAGACTCCAACTCAAAAAAAAAAAAGAAAGAAAGAAAATGTCGCTTGCACTCTTAGCTTGCAAGGTTACATCTATCAGTTGTGCCATAAAATAAAAGTGATTGGCTTAAAAATATCACAATTGTTTTGTTGGCATGATTAATTGGGTAGTTTTTAATCAGAAATCTTCATACATGTCAAGGTTCCAGATATCATAGTAGCCAATAGATTGAAGTTGTGACGAAGAGTAATGATTGCTGACTTCCACACGGGGGCGCTTGAAAACGCAGAAACGCTTGGTTGTCTGCACTTGCCCAAACTTCACGTTGTTGTTTGGGAACAGAGTGATTGTGGATGTCTGCATTATTCCCAATATTTTTATTTTTTATTATTTTTTATTTTTTCTCAAAAGGAAACATTTTGCTGATGTGGAACCCAATATTTTTAAATGTTTTCTTTTCCAGAAAGACCCACGACAAGCACCTTTTCTTTCCCCCTCAAATTAGTTAGCAGAAACGCTACCGTTTGAAAATATGTAGTTTCTCCCTCCCCTATTGTACAATGAAGAAATTTGACTTGTGTTCTTTTGTTTTGTTTTGCACTAAGTCAATTACTGAGAAATTTCAGAAGGTCAACTAAGATCTGGTATTTATATAAGAACTTGAATTTCCTTCATAACCTAAAACGTGTTAGTTAGTAGATACCTCTTGAGGAAAGTGTAAAAAGAAATTTGAGTGCTTTCCTGGCAAATGCAAGAGATTCTCTAAACCTGAAATCCAACTTAGATAAAAGGAACATTGTTCTTAGACTGGCAAAATTGTGGACTGTCTCTATGAAAAGAAACATGTCACTGAATAGTTGCTTTTATCAACTGTGTTTAAGTACTCATTTCTAGCCGTACTGTAGAGCAAAAATATTATTACACACCCTACTAATACAAAAATTTTCATCATCTCTTCAGTTCTAGAGGGAGACTGTTAATTATTATTTTGTCATCTCTGTGATTTGGTAAAGGTCAGTGGTATAAAAATGTTCATTATGCAGGTACCCTTGTTGATGAGGTGTGCCCACCCTTCCCCGACAGTTTCCGACTACTGCCAATCCTTTTCTTATAGTATTATCATAATTGTTCAAGGTCCACTTATGAGTGAGAACATGTGA
>CAUYQG010224679.1:0-32922 GCA_963574415.1 Tarsius wallacei | reverse complement strand
AGACTGGCCTGGGCAACTTGGTGAGACCTCGTCTCTACAATACATCAAAAAAATTAGTGGGCATGGTGGCGCATGCCTATGGTTCCAGCTACTTGGAAGACTGAGGCAGGAGGATTGCCTAAGCCCAGCAGGTTGAGGCTGCGGTGGCCGTGGCTGTGCCACTGTACTCCAGCCTGGGTGACAGAGTGAGACTCTAACTCAAAAAACAAAAAATAAAAAAAAATAATTACTCTTTCTTACCAAAAGGTAGAAACACTGTTCTGCATCTTTTTAGCATCATGATAAAAAACGTACCTTGATTTGTAAGAAGGCTATACAAGGGCAATGTAGTAAATAAACTGATGTTCAAAAGAATATTTGTGTAGAATAAAAGAGGATTGGAAAGATATGAACCAAAACCAAATGAATTATGTTTTAATTTTCTTCTTTGTGACTACCTTTACTTTTGAAATTTGCATATTGAACACGAAATCCTTTAATCAATTAAAGCTATCTAAATAAAAAATAAATAAAACCACAAACTGATACATAAATTATACTCACCGGCTTCAGGTTTGTTCAAGTCATATATGCGTAACAGTTTATCCTGTCCCCCGGTTAACAAATAATTACTATCCTGAAAACATAAACAAATAAAATGTTAACAGATTCACCATTTTAATAGTTATTTCTCTTTGAAACTATCTCAACACCAAATAAAATTCAAATATAGCTCTCACAGATAGCACAAAGAAATGCAATACATAACCAATTACTTTTGAGACAATATTGTGGAACATTTGCCTTTCTCATAACTGCCAAGTCCTTTAAGCTTGCCAGTTCAAAAGCATTACACTATACTACCTAAACATGAATTCTCAACCTTCTGCTATGATCCCCTTTCTCTCTCTTGAAAAGCCCTTTTCTGGTTATCCAAAATTTGTCTTTTCCCGAAAGTAGATGTTTGTTGCTATTGTTGGAGGATTGATATAAGAGTTCCAGGCCATCTTAAAAGCTTAGCGATTAACCACAAAAACCCAAATTTGTATAGCTTAATGTACAATCAAATCAAATATAAGCCAAGAAACATCAAATATTTCACAAAAAAATGTATAAACCAAATATATAAACCAATTAAACTCAAAAAGTTATCATACCGTATAACAGCAACTTAACTCCCTAAAATAAATTCCATTTTCTTATACCTGTGTGAAATCCACTGACTTGACGATGTGTTTATGAGCCAGGGTCATCAATTCATCTCCTGAGACAGCATCCCACACTTTGCTAAAAGTAAAACAATAAAATTAAAAGGATAAATATTACTCAATAGCAATATCTTAAAAGAATAAATAATGATAATTTTGATGATTACCAGACAAATTAGACATGTAAACTGTCACGTAAATGTATTATAAGTCTCCTTTATCCCTAATACCTCCCCCCCCATAGCCCTCATTTAATAAAAATATTTAAATAAATCTAAGGGAAAATAAATTTCTCTGTAAAAACTTTATAACCAGTCTAAATATCTTTGGCACTAAAAAAGATCTGAACAATTTAATAAGATTTATGAACCAGCCCATCCTATAGCCATAATATCCTTTCAGAAAGCCTATTATACATTTTAACCAATTTTTAGTGTCATCATGCCAATTTCTTCTCTATTCTCTACTCACATGCACATGCAAAACAATGAAAACCAAGAAACCCTTAAAAATTTAGATGAATAAAAAACCTTGATACTGGTTATGTAACATTTTAAATAGTGAAGAGAAAATTTTCTCCCCATCTTTTCCTCAAAGTTGACTCTCAGATTTTCAAATCCCAGTCCAATTAACTTTCCCCAAAGTAGTAGCCTTTGATTATATAATGCTAACATCAAGGATTTAAATCTCTAAATCGCATCTGCTTGCCCTGACCCACCCCATGCCAAAATATATGTCAGTGGTTGTGTGTGTGTATGTGTATATTTCAGGGAGGTAACAGTTGAACAGTACTAACAAAAGTACTCAGGAACGGGTCCCCAAATAAAAAATCTTAAAGAAAGAAAAAACCTGACTTTAATCAGAAGAGGTCAGTGAAAATAAACAAGAAAACTTTACATACAGGGAAAAGAACTGCTAAGGGTGAAGTAGCTATGCTCTACATAGAGTTTCCCATTTTAATGTTACTGACATTTATTTTTAGGAACACAATGGCCAATAAAATGGCAGAGGAAAAAAAAGCAGAGAAAAGCAAGGGGTATCTTTTCGTCTGCTTACACAGTAGATACATAATAAATAATCAAGATATATTATTCTAGACTTAGTGCTAGGGCACAAATGGGAGAAAAAACATCCCACAGGAGGTTCCTGCCTTAGTAAAGTTTTACCTTTAGCTGAGAAGAAAAACATATAAAATAACAAATTTAAGAAATATACTTAAAAGACAAACTATAAATACTCAGAAAAAGCACATTACTAATTAAGCCAGTAAAGTCTAGAAAACCTAGGGCAATGTAACGAGTGGTCTTAAAGATCAAGTAGAAATACAACAGGGGAAAGATGGGAAGGTTATTCTAGACAAGCATTAATAGCATGTATACTGGTTAATAAATATGAAAGACTAACAGGAATACTGATGATGCAATATCAAACCTTGTATTTATATATGTGGGCCATATAAGCAGCTGAACAAATACGTTCTGAGAAACAATGTGAACTATGATTACTACTACTAAATTCCCAAGTATTCATTTTTCTTTGCACAGGAAATCTGCTCCAGTTTCTCCATTCCAGTTCAATCTCTGCCCCCAACCTACTTTCCCAACCTCATTTTGTATTTCTCTGAAATTAGCCACACCAGACTATAAACCATTCCTCAAATAATCCACATATTTTCTTCCAGATTCCTCTTGTTCATATTGTTCTCTAAGGTCTATATTTTACATTCTCAGTTATTAAAGTTCTACTCATCCTCAGGGCTCATTTGAAATGCTATCTTTTCATTAAGATGTCTATTGATCCTCACCTCCAATAATTAACCATTTCTCTCTGTTCTTTCACAAACTCAGCTTATAGTGATTGCTGTGCTTAATTCTGCTTTGTTTTTTATTTGTCTACATATATTTTTAATCACAGAGAAAATCTTACATGGCTGTGATAAGAGTTAATAAAGATTAGAATGACAGAGGGCAACAAAAATGAAAATGTCAAATGTACCTAAAATTACTATCCTAGTTATTAATAAGTTTCAAGAGAACTCTGGGCAATGTCCTTTGAAATGCTAATTTCAAGTATAGTAAATAATCTTTAAAAAACTCATTAAAATCTTTTTTCTTTTTAAGAGAGAGAGAGAGAGAGAGAGACAGTACCTTGTGATATTGGTCAGCTTGAATGTGAACTCCTAGGTTCAATTGATCCCCCCCACCTCAGTCTTCCAAGTAGCTGGGACTACAGGTGAGTACTACACTGCTCTAAAACCTTAAGATTCTTTTTAGACAGTGTCAATTCACTAGTGAGGAGAAAGAAATTAAGTGACCAAAGTAGTAACAGTAACTAGAGAGCTAATGTATCTGTAACCGTTTGCCTCCTATTTAGAAACACTACTAAAATAGAGGCATGACATTTTCTGACAGAGCATGTACTAACCTCTGGCATATTTCTGTTATTCATATTAAGAGTCCTAAAAAGGGCTTAGAATCCTTAATAATCTGAAATAATCTAAATGTTTTCTAATGTATTATTCAATCTCCAGGCAAGAACTGACATAAATCAGCTGGCTGCTGGGCTCAAATCAAGACAGTGAAGCAGCATTAACAATACTTTTCAGCAGCTAACTCTGCAACATTTATTTTCTGCACAACTCATGAAGCACTTGCCTTCTCCCTAAACTATTAATACCTCTAATATCCCCAGCTTTCTTGCATATAATAATCAATGCCATCTGAGGCTTTTCATATCCTGAGGATGGACATACCATAAGTCTCAAAAGAGGAGCTGCTAAACTTATTCAGAGCTTGCAAAACAATTAAGCAATTTCAGGATTAAAAAAAAATTGCTTAACCACCTTAACATGTTGACCAACTCATCTAGAAGGAGGAGATAATACCATCTTTGATTTATCAAGATCCTAATTCAGAGAAAAGTTACACATCTCTAAAGGCTTTTACAAGAAAGAAAAAGCACTCATGTACTTGGATTACCTATAAACTCCCAAAGTCAAGAGAGTGTACTTAAGCACTCTCTGGAGCAGAGGACAGGAATATTCTCTACTTTGGCACTCTTCCCAAATGATTCTGATGGGAAGAAAGTGGAGGTGCAGAAAAGAGGATGGAGTGAAGTAATGCTACATTAGCTTTATCTATCACTAGACTCAACTGCCCGAATTACTTTTAAAACAACATTCTTAACTGGTCCACAGACCTATTCTGCTAAATATAATTTCTCCACAAGAAACAGGAACAAAATCCTCCTCTAGATGACCATGCCATAAATAAGTTTTCCAAGAAGCATAATAATGAAGGGAAAAGAATGTTCCTAAAAAAGATTTACACCCACTCTGACTAATCAGGTAAGAGGGGAGAGCTATTTTTTAACTGAATCAAGTTCCAACACAGCAAGTCCCATTAAAGCCATTAAAAGAGAATACACACACACAAACACATGCACTCCCATATCCCACAGACAAAAACACAGAGGAAAAGAGGGTTCAGTCTCAGCTACCATTTACTAAGCACCTGTTATGAGACAGACATCACACTGGACTCCAGGGATAGAGAAATATCTCTTTGTTCCTAATAACTTTGTGGGTCTTAGTCCCATCTCACAAATATGAAAACCAAGGTTTCAGAAACAGCCTATGATCAATCTGGAAATACACAGCATCATTAGTACATGAAAGCAAATCCACCTAATGCCAATGCTTGTTACATTTTTCCCACTATGTCATGGCACCTAAAGCCTTAACTGAGGGGGGGGGAGGACTTCCTTCTTGACATTTAAATCTACTCTACCTTTCTTGTAGGAAGTCAAATGGTCTCATGGCTTTAGCCATGTAAGTTTCAAAATAACATACATGATTCAGGCCTAGGCCTAGTGCAGCTGCCAACAGTATTGGGGTAGCAGCATTGTTAACTTACATATGCTACTCTTATATAGAGCTTAACAGACTTCAGGCAATGTACTAAGTATTTGAAACATATGAACTTATTTAATATTCACAACCAACCTGTGAGCTAAGTGTTACAAGAAAAAGAGGTTAAATGATGGAGCCAGAATTCAAATACAGGCCACCTGGTTCCAGCACTCGTGCTCTTTAAACAATCTATAAACATAGGCAAAGAACTGAAATGCTAAGAAGGCAAAAAAGCAACACTGATTGTCTACACCTGAGCAAGTCCTCAAATGTGTGATTTTTAGTAACATTCAGTAAGTGACCTAAACAAAAATAACTGTTCCTCTGGCAGCAAGATAAAATCTAGATTACTATTTTCAAGACAGTTAAATACTGAAAGTGTCACATTTTTTCACACCTTTTTCTTTCCCTATTTCAAAGTAATTATCACATGAACAGTAATTTCCATCTACAGCTCTTAAATTTCTATTCCTGAGGGTTGGCAGTACAATTTGCTCAAAAGTACAAAACAAGAATCTTCACAGATTTTACAATGAGACAGGCAATCTTCCTAAGAAGCTTTTACAAATGTCACTTAAGGAACAGAATAAGATCACCAAGCAGGAGGTGACAAAGTACTTTGCTTATGTAATTAACACTGTTGGGGCCAGATAACAATACAATTGAAGTTATCAGAAATGTATCTTTCTAGAACTACAATCCAAAAACGTATCTCTTTTAATGATGATTAAAATGTCTAAAATCTTGTTACATTTATAACTTAATTATATTTAATTTAAAATACCACTTTATTAACTATTAACCACTGGCCTGGAACCTACTAACCATAATAAAATGTTAAAAATCTGCTTACCAAATATCTGAAATCTAGAATAGTATACAATGGTAACCCCAAATTCCTACATTCATTTAAAAATCAATAGCATTCATTCTTAATGACAATGTTCCTACAGAACTGAGTGAAAAATACACTTTAGAGACCTTGAGGGAAAAAAAAGCTAGTCCCATGGCAAAGACACAAATGTTCCAGAAGCAAAGACGTATAATTCACCAATCCTTCATCCTTCTACTTCAGAAAATTTCAAGTTATTGATTTGACAGATGTAAGGTATTGAATAAACCAGCGACCCCCCAAAAAATAAGACATGGCCCCTGACTTTAGGCAGTATTAAAAATCAAATATATAAAAGTGCTAAAAGTTTTAATACAGAGTATGGTATGATCACCAAAAAGGAAATGGGGACCTTCATTTTAATCTTCTAACATTTCACAATAAAGTCTTCCATGTCTGAGAATCACTTTTCCTTCTCATTTTCATCTTCCATAATTAACAATTCAAGAAGTGCTTTGTCACATTTAAGTTAGTTCCATACTGACATCAAATGTAACCCTCAACCTAAAAACTTGAAAGCAAGTAATTTATTATTATCAGTATTACACACCATCCCAACAGGGCAGAACACCAAGCTTTTCAATGGTTACTCATAATAATATAATAGCAATCTATTCAGTGGAGGCACACAAAAAAAGTTCACACTGGCATTTAGAAGTTTCTTACTGTTCTCTCATCATCTCAAATTTAATCCCATGTAAGCATTAACACATCGTCTGTATTTTGAATTTTTAAATTTATTTTAAAATTTACAAACAGAAAAATTCACTCTGTGATATAACAGGTGTGTCACCAAGAAACAAGAGCATACATTCATGTATCCACCAATACAATCAATTCGTCTTCATTTTTTCATACTAAATTTCGTATGTCTCACTTGCTCAAAATGATGGAGACAACACATTTACAATCGCTCCTCAGTGTGAAATTCTATTTAAAAAAAAAAAAAAATCAACAGGACCACTTTTGCTCTATAGCTGCTTAAGTTTTTTAAAAAGTCTATGTATGTACAATAGCTCTGGACATTACCTTCATTACTTTAGATACCAAACTATCTGCTAGTCACAGATACCAGGGAGGAACTGGAGATGACAAGATTCATAAAATATATACATGCCCAAAAGGAGAAATAGGATAACTGCAAGATAGTTTAATAACTAATTAAATACTAACATGCAAAAGTCAGAACAGGCAATTCTGGCTACAATAAGTTTAGTATAACCAGTACAGGGTTTATGCCATGCAGTGCCAGATGCTGATGCACTAGGATGAAGCCAAGCAACTGAAATGTATCCTTTAGGTTAGTGATTCTAAGGCTGAACAACAGAACCATCTAGATGAACATCAGGAAAGAAAAATACTGATGACGGGTACCTCAACCCCAGACCAATTAAATCAGAATTTCTAGGACACAAACATGTAAATATTTAAAAATTTCTCCAGGTTATTCTAATGTACACTAAAGGTCATGAACCACTAAAACAGCAAAGGGAAGATAGGAAGATCACTAGGTAGAAAAGTGACATGATGAAATATGTTTTTTAGGAAGACACTGGCAGCAATATGGAATATGAATAGAAGGACAAGAAACTAGTGGTAGAGAGTTTTTAAAAAAAGGACTCCAAACTAAGGTAGTGACAGATACAAGGAGATCAAACACTAGTCAGAAGACATTCTGCTGGCAGAATCAGGATGATGATAATCTAAATGTAAGGGAAAAATAAAGAATTATTCAGATTTCAACCTTTAAAAACGTAGGAAGTAAAGAATAGTTAAGTTTGGGACACAATGAGATTTAATTATGTCTAAAGCAGTTAACAGCTGAGATTGAAATAAAAACCTGGGGCCATCAAGGTATGATATCACCAAGGAGTACATACAGAGCAGTACTTATAAAGGAGATTACCAATATTCGTTATCTGTAGTGCTTGTTAATAATGCAGATTCCTGGGTCGCAATCAAGAGTAAGTCGTTCAAGCATCTGAAAATTTTGAAGATGAAGAAGCACACAGAACCAGGATGGAATCTTGGTGAGATCAAATATCATGTGTTCTATATGGCAGCCACTGAATCAGAATTTTACGAATATCTGAGATGGATGATTCTGTTATTTCAGGACACAATCCACAGAACACCAAAGTTAGCCATATTGATTACACTTACGCTGTGAAATCTGCAGCTGCCGTAGCTGCTTTGGTGGCATCCTTATTCAATGTGGCACCCCAAACAGCACCTTTATGACCCAAAAATGTTCCAATCCAGTCTCCTGTATCTCCCTGGCGTAGCATAGGTTTACCATCTAGAAAACATTTTTAAAAACATGTGATTTAGAAGTTCAGATTACTTAAAATCTAAGATCCAAATATAAAGTTCAAGAGGAAAATTTTTCTAGTTGTCTAAATACTACAATTCACTAGGGCACTAAGGAATGTCCAGAAATAGATTAACTGGGAGAGCTGAACCGGTCATTCTCTCCGAAAAGCATTTGTGATTGTGTAGGAATACTGATCTGCGTCAAACAGTCTACATTTGAGTCTTATTTTGGACAAAATTCCTAACTTAAATTTCAGTGTCTCGTTTGAAAAATGGAACTAACACCAGAAAGGAATATCCCGTGAGCTAAGAGCGAACGTCTTAGCTCGGCCTAGCCTAATTGCTCCTTTCCCCAAATCCTTGAAAGGCATTTGGTGTTTGCTGAGCGGAGCGTCGAGGCAAGTGCCGTCCAGCTTCTCCAGGAATAGCAATAAAAATAAAACGAGGAGAGGGCTCAGTTGAGGGTCCAGAGGCGTCAAGAGGCCTCTCCGCTCCAGCTGCGGATTCCCGAACGCTACTCCTTTCCCCGCCAGAGCAGCGTTGGCCCTCACCGCCAAGGTTAAGATCCCCGCCAACCCTTCGGCCCTGGGGAGTGCGGGCCCCCAGTCCCTCTCGGCCCAATCTTAGCCGTGGGGGGCCCGGATCAGAGGCCTTGCTCACCTTTGCAAGCGCTGATTAAGAAATACCCATAAGGCGTGATGCCGCTGAAGGCCAAGTCAACCACGGGTCGCGTGTGGCCAGAGCAGGTGAGCGGCGTCTGCCTCATTGCCATGGTGGCGGTGAACCCAGAGATCCGGCTGGTGAGCGGAGGGTGGTCGTCGTCGTCGTCTGTTCTTTCCTCAACTGCGGCGCCTCAGGCTCCTCAAGGCCCCCGCCCTGACACTGGGGCTGGGCCGGGAAACAGGAAAAGAAGGCCAATCCGGTGGCACCGAGGTCAGAAGGGGGTTAGGAAGGGGTCAGGGGGTCTGCGACGGGCGAGCGACAAGTCGCCGAGGGAGGGAAAGGGAGGAAGGGAGGAAAGTAGGGGAGGGGGAGAACCGGAGAAGCAGCCCAGCCACGACTCGCACCGTCCACACTGGTATCGGCAGGAAGTGACGGGGGCAAGAGACGCGGAGCGTCCGCCGGAAGTGACGACTGGCGGAGGGGCGGGTTCGCCCGTCAGCAGAGGCTTTAATGATGGCGCGAAGACGCGAGCGCGCAGGCGCGAGTTCCGCGCTCGTTGGGCACGTGACGCTCGCGCACGCCGGCTGCGTTTCAGGGGACTGGGTCCCGTGTTCGTCGTGCTGAGTTCCAACCGGTCTGAAAGTCTTTGTTGGTGTGCCTGAGCGGAGTGCGCCGCGAACGAAGGCTGGACCCACTCCCGTGAGCCTCTGGACCTCGCGGCCACTGTGCGTTGTGTGCCGCGCAGTCCAGCTGGTGGTTTGGTGCTCGGCATCCGAGTATCTAAACAGACGCCGGAGCCATTCCCGGTAGCTGCCCGAACCGGCGAATGTTGTCTTAACAACTTTCTTGCAGTTTTTCTTAGACAGTCTTCTGAGGTTGTCTACAAGTAAGACACTAGGGAAAGTAATTTCTCCAGCCACCCCGTCTGCTGTGTAACTTTCCTGTGTTGCTGGGGTTTTAGGCACGAGCACTGTGGGCTATAAATGCAGTTAAGTTCGGTTACTTTTCCTTAGAGGCCTAGAGTAGACCTTCCTTGGAGGTGCAGATGCTTTTTGATGAAATGCATCAATAAAGTTTGAATCGCATTCCGAAGATGGGTAATAGTTTGCAGATCACTTATCTGTGCATTGTAATACATAGTAATATTGAAAGAATTTAAAAACGAAATATAAACAGAAACTCGGGTGTTATCGCAGGCAGCCCACTGCAGCTTTATGAAGCATCAGAACTGTTCTTTAATTGCTCATACGGTTTTCCTAAGCAGGAAAGGCTTTTTCTCTGGGCAAGTTGTTTCTTTCCTTTACTATTAGAATGTAAGCGCAAAACAGCAGAGATTTTTGTGTTTTATTCACTATTTCATTATACCCAAGGGCAAAACCGCCTGGCAAATGCCAATAAATACTTGGTAAACACAAGTGTCTGTGAATGTTTTCTTCGTCTTTTTGTAGTAAACATTGACAATCCTTTAAGATTCAAGTTAAATAACCTTAATGGGAACTTGAAATGGGTCTCCATTATTTTTCCTTAGCACTTGTTCATTCACTTATAGTAGAGCGCTTACTCTATATATTTTTCATTATCGTCTACTCCTCTTTTGTGCTAACCTCACCCTATCATCTCTCTCACACACTTGTTATGAGTTCCTTAATGGCAATGGTTATGGTTTTGCCATTTGTATTATAGAGCCAGAAAAGCGAATGGCACTTAGTGAATACACAGCAAATGACTATTTACTGATTAAATAGATTGCTGCTTTACTGATGGAGGTAAATCCATAAAAGATAAACTCAAGACACATTCAAGTTAAAACAACACAACCGGTCAGTTAAATATTGATATATATTCATTTATTGCTCATTGTGTGTTAATGAGAATATAACTAATAACTAAGGTTCCTACTTTTGTGCTAAAGAGTGTATTACTTCCTACTCATTTGGAATCTGAGTTCTAAGAGTATTGCGTCTCATGTCCAAATGTGTGGACCTCAAGATCAGCTTAATACTAGAAGACAGATTAATGCAGTTAATCAATGTTAAAGGACTAAAGGAGGGAAGTATCAAAAGATATGTAAAATGTTTTTGATAGAATTCAACCTTCATTCATTTAAAGGAACTCTTGGACACCACAACTAGAAGAGAGGTTTTTTTTTTGTTTGTTTTATTGTTTTTTGTGTTTTTTTTTAATCCAGTAGAATATCTGGAAGGCTGAGCGGAAGGATCGCCGGAGCCCAGCAGGTCGAGGCTGCAGTGGCTGAGAGCGGCCACTGCACTCTAGTCTGGGTGACAGAGTGAGACTCCAACTCAACAACAACAACAACATCAAAATGGAAGGATATTTTTGGATGATTTTAAAGAACTGGTAAAGGACCTGTTGAAAGGACAACTTTACTTTGCTCTTTAAATTCATTGCCAAGGCAATGCCATTACCTTTGCTGAGAACAAAACCAGTTAGTTTCGGTAACTGAGGCCAAGAAAGCTGTTAGCAGCAATGCCTGACCATTGTTGCTGAGAAAAATAAAAGTTATATTAAGAACTCCAGGAAGGGCCAGGCGTGGTGGCTCAAGCCTGTAATCCCAGCACTTTGGGAGGCCAAGGCGAGAGGATAGACTGACCCCAGGGGTTTGAGACCAGTCTGGGCAACTTGGCGAGACCTCGTCCCTACAATAAATCAAAAAATTAGCCGGACATGGTAGCGTGTGCCTGTAGTTCCAGCTACTTACAAGGCCGAGGCAGAAGGATTGCCTGGGCCCAGTAGGTAGATGCTGGGATGGCCATGAGTGTGGCACTGGCACTGCGGTCCAGCCTGGGCGACAGGGTGAGACTCCAACTAAAAAAAAAAAACAAACTCTAGGAAGGCAAGAGGTTTCTGGGTAATGTACAAATCGAATATTTTTTTAAAATTTGTATTTTATTTTAATTTTTTTGAGTTGGAGTCTCACTGGCGCCCAGGCTAGAGTACAGTGGCATACTCACGGCCATCCTAGCATCGACCTGCTAGGCTCAGGTCCAATAGAATATCTGAAAGAAATATCACACCTAATGATGAAACACTGAAAGCATTCCTTATTAGGTTGGGTATATGACAGGGATGATTGCTACTACAACTTTAATACAACATTGCATTAGATGTTCAGATATTCCAAAAAGGCATAAATGTTGGAAAGAAAGTTATACATAGGTGATTATTTAAAGATTTTAAAGGATTATAATATAAAAAAGAATCTAATGCAATTTATTGGAATTGATGAGAGTTTAGCAAGGTTACTGGATTTGTTTAAAGTGTTAAGAAAATGATCACATTATGTACTTACATTAGCAACGAAAGAAAATGTAATTTTAAAATATGCCATATTAAATAGCACCAAAAGTTATAAAATGTATAGAATAAATCTAACAAAGTATGTTTCCCAGCAGGAGAAAACTGGCACATTGAAATACAGAAGCTCAGCACAGTTTAACGAAGGGATCATTTACTAAAATGTGGTCAGGATCAAGAGTTATCAGCAAGAAATGGTGAAGAATCCCAAGGAGAAAGTGGGATACTAAGCATAGATCTGAAAGAGCAACAGGAAGGGAGCCTTATCTGAACCTGAATTTGCAGAGAAAGAGAGAGCACGCTCATGCTCGCTATGCTTGCAGCAGAATGCTACAGGGCAAGAGCTGAAATAATCAGTAGAGGAACACAACTGCTACCAACTATCATCAGCCCGGGAGTAGGAAAGTAGTGGGGGAATGACTGTCTACCTAGATCTTTTGTCCATCCCACTGGTCAAACAGCCAGAGACCAGAAGGCACGGGAGCCCTTTGAAGGAGACCGTAAGTGTCGACCATTATGACAGGAACCATAGTGCAGAAGAGAGGAAAGAAAAACTGGTTGAGTGAATAGAGAAATATTCAACACAACGTTAAAGACCTCTATGGAGATTGATATATTTTGTTGAAAGGCGTTAAATATAATAAATATAAAAATAAATGAGAAGTGGATACATTGGTTTCAAGAGTTGGAAGATTCAATCTTGGAAAATGTCAGTGCTCCCTTGTTATATGCTGAATTGTGGCCCCTCTGCCTCAAATTCATATGTCGAAGTCCTAACCCCCACTACTCTCATAATGTGACTGTCTTTGGAGGTACAGCTTTTGATGAGATAAGTAAGGTAAAATGAGGTTATATGGATGGGCCCTAATTCAATCACTATTGTCCTTAAGAGGAAATTAGGACATAGCAACAGAAACCAAGGAATGACCAGATGAGGACACGAGAAGGAGGCCATCTGCAACCCAAGGAGAGAGCCCTCAGAAGAAACCAAATCTGCTAACATCTTGATCTTGGACCTCTAAGCCTCTAGAACCGTGAAAAAAAATTTTCTGTTGTTTAAGCCACAAAGTTTGTGACATTTTGTTATAGCAGACCCAGAAAATTCATACACCATAAATTGATTTACAGATTGAATACAATACAAACAAAGGCCCCAATTATCCTTAAATAAAACTTTTCATATTGATGTTAATAGTTATATAGAAAATCAAAAGTCCGAGAATAGCTAAGGTACTCTAGAAGAAGAAAAACAAGAAGAGAGGACTTCTCTAACTAGATTCTAAGCAACCCGGAGTTGTCATAGAAATTTTGGCAATGGCACTGGAATAAACAGAGAAAAAAAGGTACAGAATAAATAGTTCATATATATAGGAATCTAATTAATGACAAAGCTGCACTGTGGATCAGTGGGGAAAGAATTAATTTTAAAAAATATTTGCTAGGCAAACATGTTATCCATTTGAAAATGAGTGAATTTGGATGCCCACCTCAAGTCATACATACCAGATGAAATAGAAAATATTTTATAATTTGAAAGTCAAAAGTATAAAATATGTAGAAGAAAAAGAGTATCTATGATTTTTAAGTAAAGAAATATTTCATAAAATAAAGATCAAATATGCAAACCATAAAAATTGATAAGTTTACTATAGCAAAGTTAAAAAATTCTTTTGCAAAATAGTGCAGAGTTAAAATGGCAGGCCAAAGCAGTAAAAAATATGTGCAACACATACTAGGAGGGACCAAAAAAACCCTAGAATTATTTTTTGAAGGGTGAGAACCTCTTGTAGTACAGGCTTCCCCTAGGTAAGTCTTCTAGGAACCCATCAACATCATTGTACCCAGCTAGTGTTATGAGAGGCTGTGTTTGGCATCACTGAATTTTTTTTTTTTTTCAGTTTCTTTCAGTGTGCCCATTTCTTGATGGGCAATTGACAAGAGCACCTGCCCACACTGTGGTGAGTGTTCAGCAGTTTTGACCAAAAAATGGCCTGGCCCCAGTACGACCCTCCTTATTCACCTCTCACCTTGAGTGACTTTTTTTGTTTCTCAGGATAAAGTCCTCAAAGGGAAATGTTTTGCTGCTGTGGAAGAGGTAAAACAAAAAATGGCAGAAGCACTAAACTGCATCAAAATTGATGAGTTGAGAAACTGTTTTGAGCAGTGGAAAAAGTATCTCAATAGGTGTATCGCATCAAACAGAGAGTACTTTGAAGGTGACTGAAGTTTAAACATGTAAGAATAGACACACAATTTTTTAATAAATACTGGGTTTGTTGGATTCCCCTGCATATAATTGACACCATGATAGTACAAGAATATATAAAGAACTCCTCATAATCATTAAGGAGACAGACAATAGACACATAGTAAAAAGTGCTCAAACCCAGCAGTAATCAGAACAGTGTAAATTAAGCCCACGCTGTGAAATATTATTTCACATTTACCATCAGAAGAAAGTTAAAAGTCACACCATTCTTTAGTGTTGGCAAGAATGTGAAGGAAGGGTATGATGAGATTGTAAATTATAGCAACTATTTTAGAAAATAGTTGGGCAATACCAGTAATGTTGAAGCATATCCCATGATACATCACTTTCACTTCTCTATACATAACCTACAGAAACCTCTCCACATAATATAAGGAGACATGTAAAAGAATGTTCATGGCAGGACTATTTGGAAGATCCAACATTTAGAAGAACAGAAATATCCATCCACAGTAGAATAGAATATAAACTCTGGTATACTCATACAATGGAATACTATACAGAAGTGAATATGTAACAATATGTTGAGTATTCAACAATATGTTTTTTAATCCCCAAACCATGATTTGACAACACCTACAGATATTTTCATGCCTATAAGCTTAAAAAACTGTGCAAAATAAACCAAACATTGTTGAGGGGTCCAAACATGTAGCAAAATTATAAAGAAAAGCAAGGACTGGTGAATAGGATTGAAGATTGAGAAGCAGGGAATGAGACAGGCATACGGAACTTCAAATTTCTTTTCCTTTTTTTTTTTGAGTTGGACTCTCACTCCATACTGGAGTGCAGTGGCACACTCCTGGTCACCGCAGCCTCAACCTGCTGGGCTCCGGTGATCCTTCCACCTCAGCCTTCCAAGTAGCTGGAACTACAGGCGTGCACTACCCACGCCCTGCTAATTTTTGATTTATTGTAGAGACGAGGTCTTGCCAAGTTGCCTGGGTGGGTCTCGAACCCACAGACTCGGGCAATTAACTCACCTTGGCTTCCCGAAGTGCTGGGATTACAGGCTGAGTCACCAAACCCACCTGGAACTTCAAATTTCATTTTTTTCCCTCAAAATGGATAGTGAGTACTCAGATGTCTGTTACAATGTTTTTATTATATTACATGTATATTTTTATAAATATCCTATAATATTTACTTAACATTTGCTGTAGACAGAATTATGAGACAGCCCTCAATATTTCAGCCCCTTGTTATACCTACCCTGTACAAATTCCCTTTGAGGGCAGAAATTGTGAGTAGGATGGTAAGTGACTGATTAGGTTACATCACATGAAAAAGGTAATGGGAAAGTCACTCCTTATCAAAGGCTTCATTTTAGCAGACCAAAAAGAGAGATTTTTCTGCTGGGCATGAAGAAGAAAACTGCCATGTTGTAGAAACAGGCCACATGCCAAAGACCTGAGAGCAGCTGCTACAATCTAAGAGGACCTCACTGTAAAATCTTAAGGAAATGAATTCTGCCAAAAATCCGAGGAAGCTGGAGTTGTATATTTTCCTAGTTGATCCTCAAGATGAGAACATAGCAGGCCAATATTTTGATTTCAGCCATGTAAAATACTGAGGAGAAGTCGCAGCTGAAACATGCTAAAGTCTTGATACATAGAAACTGTGTCCCGCTTCATTTATTGAAAAGACAATCCTCTATTAAATTGCTTTTGCGTCTTTGTAAAGCAAAAAAATCAGTTGGGCTTATTTGTCTAGGTCTGTTTTTCAGCTCTCTGGTTCCATTGATCTGGGGTCTATCCCTCCACCAACACTTCACTGTCTTGATTACTATTGAGTATGCTGTAGCATTGGGAAATTGGATTAAGTCTCCCCCCTCCCCTTATTTTTCTATAACATTTTTCTTAGAAAGTAGACCAGGTTTTTCAGATTTTGGTCACATATTTAGAATAGCTTCACAATAATAATAAGAACAAAATACAATTTTTTGGAAAATAACTATTAGAGGAAAGGAAAACTACTCTCAGTGTTTAGGATACAAAAATAATATTATATAGTTGCATTTTAAACACTTGATCAGGACTGAGTGTATGAGGTTCACACCTCTAATCCCAGCACTTTGGGAAGCCTAAGGCAGGAGGATCACTTGAGGTCAGGAGTTCTAGACTAGCCTGAGCAATATATAGCAAGATCTCATTTCTTTTTTTCTTTTTCTTTTCTGTCTTTTTTTGGTCAGGGTGTCACTCTATCACCCAGGCTGGAGTGCAGTGGCATGATCGCAACAATCATGGCTCACAGCAGCCTCAATCTCCAGGGTTCATGTGATCCTTCTACTTTGGCATCCAAATAACTGGGACTGCAGGCATATGCCACCACACCCTGCTATTTGTGTGTGTGTGTGTGTGTGTGTGTGTGTGTGTGTAGAGACCAGGTTTCACTATGTTGCCCGGGCTGGTCTCAAACTTCTGGGCTCAAGCTATCTGCTTGCCTTGGCCTCCCAAAATGCTGAGATTACAGGCATGAGCCACCGTGCCTGGTTTATTTTAGGGAGGAGGTCTCACCAAATTGCCCAGGCTGGTCTCGAACACCTGGACTCAGGCAATCCTCTCACTTCCGCCTCCCAAAATGCTGGGATTACAGGTGTGAGCCACTGCTGCACCCGGCTTGTTTTTCAATTTTTTGACTGATTAACAAAGACATTATTGGCAATTAATTCCTCATTGGTATATTCAGCATGTTCTATAGAATTACAAATATTAAGCAATACTGTTAATAGATGTGATAGCATTAACTATCCTTGTGTGATTCTTAACTTATAATATTAAATGTAGGCATTCCTGTTTAAAATAGGTAAAAGAAGTATTCTTGAGAAACCAGTAAAAAGCTTTAAAAATTAAATGTTAACTGAAGAATTTTTAAATTCTGAATTTACATTGAGAACTTTATAATTTAAAATGACATACGTAAGTTTTATTTCCCCATGCTTATTTTCTTGTCCCTTGGAGTGGCTTAACTCATTTCTTTTTATTTTGGAGTATTACTTTCCTCAAAAGGAGTGTTTCTGTTATCCAGAAAAGGAGAAAAACAACATCCATCAAGCAATCACAACAAAACTACAGGGTCTATCTGAAATGTAATAGCAAGACTAAGACAAAATACTCATATGGTAACCATTGCTGTAGAGAGGGCTTTGGGCAAGGATCATCAATAGACGCTAAATCTAGAAGGAAAAGTAAGATAAGAGCAGAATATTTGCCTGGTTTTCCCAACATCTTCTATTAGTTCCAAGGGGGAAATAGCTACACAGTGAATAGACCACACAACACCTTGACCAGGTATTATCAGAAAAGTTTTCACAGGTCTCCATTATTTTTGCAAAACTTATGAACAGAGACACTGATTGCATTTTGTTCTGGATTATCTTTTAAAGGATTTTTTTTTTATAGCAAACAGCCTTAAAAGATAGAGATAGTGTCTCCTTCCACAGAAAAAGGAAATAATGTTTACTGCCCTTTATACAAGATTTGGGTTCCCTCAGATCAAGATCTCTCTCCTGTAATGCAACTCACTGCATGTGTGTGCATTTATCAGAGCCTATTTGCACCACCCCAGCAAACTTGGAGGCATGGGGCATAGATGTAAATATGCTGAATGTCATACTGTCTGCATCATGAATGATGATATATCCTTTGTATCTGACTCAGAAGTCATATCAGCATCATTACCAGCATTGGTGAAATGTGGCAGGTTAAGTTCGTGAGCTTGTAAGTAGGGTGAAATCTCAGATCCTTCACAATTTTTGACACCAGTATCAAAATTAACATCACCAATGTAGGATAGCTTTGTATGCCTCCAAATACCTAGGGAAAGATTCAACATCATTTACAAAGTATCTGACTGCATAACTTAAATCTAATCAAAAGGAAACATCAGGTAAACAAATACATTTTATAAACTGGCATGTATTCTTCAAAAGCAACAATGTCATGAAAGATAAAGTCTGGAGCATTGTTCCTGAATAAAGAAAAATAAAAAGATATGACAATTAAATGAAATATATGATCCTAGGTTAGATCCTGTACTGGAGGGAAAAATGCTATACCGGACCTTATTGGGATACTGACAAAATTGGAATATGAGTTATAGATTAAGTATTGTGTTAGTATTAAGTTTCCTGAATTTGATAACTATATTGTAGTCATGAGGAGAATTTTTTGTACTTAAGAAAAACACCAGCCAAGTGTAGTGGTTTATGCTTGTAATCCCAGCACTTTGGGAGGCTGAGGCAGGAGGATTGCTAGAAGCCAAGAGTTCGAGACCAGACTGGACAACATAGCAGGACTTCATCTCTACAAAAAAATTAGCTGGTGCATGGTGGCATGTGTCTGTACTTGGGAGGCTGAAGTGGGAGGGTTGCTTGAGCCCAAGAGTTCAACGCTGCAGTGAGTCATGTTCACACCACTGCACTCCAGCCTGGATGACAGAGCAAGACTCTGTCTCTTTAAAAAAAAAAAAAAAGACATTGTAGTATAAAGAGACATAGAAGCATAATATATACAGCTTACTCTCAAGTGGTTCAGAACAAATGAATTACATGCTTTATATGTGTATGTATACACTTAGATGAAGCTATGTGATATATAGATAATAACAAAGCCAATGTGGTAAAATATTTAAAAATTGGTAAATCTGGGAAAAGAGTATGTGAATGTTCTCTGTTCTAGTCTTGCAAGTTTCTTATAATTTCAAAATAATATCAAAATAATTTTTAAAAAATCACATGGAATCACGCCTGTAATTCCAGCACTATGTGAAGCCAAGGCGGAAGGATTGCTTGAGCCCAAGAGTTTGAGACCAGACTAGGCAACATAGTGAGACTTTGTTTCTACAAAAAAAATCAAAAAGTAAACCAGGCATGGTGGCACGTGCCTGTACTCCCATATACTCAGAAGACTGAGGCAGGATTGCTTGAGTCCAGTAGGTCAAGGTTGTGCTGAGCTGTGATCTTGCCACTACACTCCAGCCTGGATGACAGAGTGAGATCACAACTCAAAATAAATAAATAAATAAACAAACAAATAAATAAATAAACACATAGAATTCACAGGATAGTATAAGACAGTTTTTAACTTTTTTCCCTACCGTTGTTTATCAATTCATTCAAGTGCCACCTCAAATGGGCTTCAAGAACTCTGTCCTCTGTGGTTTCCCTACTTAAGATGGAGTTTCTCTGTGTTCCCAGGTTGGCCTCAAACTCCTGGGCTCAAGTGATCCTCTTGTCTCAGCCTCCTGAGCAGCTGTGGTTTCCCTTTTTGCCCTTCCCTTCCCACATAACCCACCTAACGTGGTTTTTAAACCACGTTGTGACCATCTCTTAGAATTTATCTTCTTCTTTTAAATCTTTAGCATAAGCAGTAAATGCTACCAGTTTTGTTTCTCCTAGTTAGAGCTGCACCAAACTCCCAGTACTTTGCAAATTTTGTCAGTATTGATTCAGAGCAAATGAACATTTAATATATATTTTTTAATTTAGTGGATATTGTCACATTGCCATCCATAATTTATGTCTATGCACACTTTTGTCAGCATTGGGTGTAACTTGTATGAGTCTGCTAGTGAAAAATATTTCATTATTTTAGTTTATATTCCCTTAGTTATTAATGGTGTTGAATATTTTTATGTTTATTGACTATTAATATTTTGTCATTTGTGAAATACCTGCCTACTCAGTCTTTTGAGCTATTCTTATATTGATTTGAAGTATTTTTTTTTTTTAAGTTGGAGTCTCTGTTGCTCAGGCTGGAATGCAGTGGCATGCTCACAGCCACTGCAACCTCGACCTGGTGGGCTCAGGCTATCCTTCCGCCTCAGCCTTCCATGTAGTTGGAACTACAGGCATGTGCCATCATGCTGGGCTAATTTTTCTTGATTTATTGTAGAAATGAGGTATCACCAGGTTGCCCAGGCTGGCCTTGAACCCATGGGCTCAGGCAATCCTCTCACCTCGGCCTCCCAACGTGCTGGGATTACAGGCTTGAGCCAGTGCACCTGGCCAACTTGTACTTTTAAAAGGAAAATCTACTGTAATCTGGGAGTTGGTGGCAGTTAGTGGAGAAAAAAGATGAGACATAATCTGTCAGCAGACAATTAAGAAAAGAACATTCCCGATGGATATACCTCCCTATGTTGGGAAGGTACTGACAAGTTGGAAGGATAGGAAGATGGGAAAAATAAGCAAGGGTAAGTGAAAGAAGACAACCATAAGTATTACCAAGGACCTCAGAGGCCAGGTTCAGAACTCTGGACTTTCTTCCTTGTGCAACTGGAAGCAGGAGACAACATAAACATTTTTGCTTTGTAAAAATAGAGCTTTGGAGGCTGGACGCGGTGGCTCACGCCTATAATCCCAGCACTTTGGGAGGCCAAGGTGAGAGGATTGCCTGAGCCCATGGGTTTGAGACCAGCCTGAACAACTTGGCAAGACCTCATCTCTACAGTAAATACAAAAATTAGCCAGGCACGGTGGCTCGTGTCTGTAGTTCCAGCTACTTGGAAGGTTGAGGCGGAAGGATCACCTGAGCCCAGTAGGTCGAGGCTGCAGTGGCCGTGAACATGCCACTGCAATCCAGCCTGGGCAACAGAGTGAGACTCCAACTCAAAAAAAAAAAAAAAAAAAATAGATCTTTGGCTGCTGCATGAAGAATGAGAACGTGAGCAGGTGCCAAGATACGTTAGAAGACTGTTATGTAATTTAGGACAGAGATGATGGAGGCAACAATGGAGACTGGCACATTGGATTATTCAAATGCAGTTAGCAGGAAGAATCTGTAGGGTTGTAAAGATGAGAAGATAGAGGAAAAGGAAATTGTCAACTGATGTCTAGATCTCTGTTCTAACAACTTCATGACAGTGTTGCTGTTTAAAAAGATAGGAAACACTGAAAGAAATGCAGTTTGAGGGCAGAATAAATAGATTCAGTTTGGGACATGTTGAGTTTATGATTCCTATAAGGCATTAAATGCAGTTGCTGAATGGGCTATTGGAAGAGAAGTCTGCACGTTCAAGAAACTCCCCTCCCCTCTCCTCCCCTCCCCCCTTCCCTTCCCTCATTCCTTCCTTCCTAGTTGGTGTCTCACTGTCACCAGGCTAGACTGCAGCGGCAGTGGCATGATCCCGACTCACTGGAGTCTCAAACTCCTGGGTTCAGGCGATTCTCCCACCTCAGCCTCCCAAGTAACTGAGACTACGGGCATACTCTTGCCTCAGCCTCCCAAAATGCTGGGATTACAGGTGTGAGCTACCATGCCAGGAAACTTTCTTTTCATCATGGCATATGTGCTGCAGGTTTTGTCCCAGTTCCTCTTTTGGCTTGCTTCATTATATTTCTGTTTTTCTTTTTTCTTTTTTTTGAGTTGCAGTCTCACTCTGTTGCCCAGACTGGAGTGCAGTGGTTGCTCCCGGTCACTGCAGCCTCGACCTGCTGGGCTCCAGCGATCCTTCCGCCCCAGCCTTCCAAGTAGTTGGAACTACAGGCGTGCGCTACCATGCCTGGCTAATTTTTTGATTTATCGTAGAGATGAGGTCTCGTCAAGTTGCCCAGGCAGGTCTCGAACCCACGGGCTCAGGTAATCCACTCACCTCAGCCTCCCAAAGCACAGGATTACAGGCTGAGCCACTGAGCCCGGCTGCTTTATTATATTTCTAGTCACACCAAAGTTTTACCTGATATGTGGTATGATGTATCAATCTTTTTTTTAGGGCTTCTAGTTTTTATGCTATATTTAGAGTGGCATTTTATATTCTTAGATTATAAAAATATTTATTTATGCTTTTTCTTGTAACTTTGTGGGATTTTTAAAAACATCTAAATCTTTTGATGTTATCTGCATTTATATAATAAACTGACCTGACAGGGTGTGGTGACTCACCCCGTAAGCTCAGAACTTTGGGAGGGCGAGGCAGGAGGATCACTTTGAGCCCAGGATTTCGAGACTAGCCCAGGCAACTTAGTGAGACCTTGTCACTATTAAAAAATAAATAAGGCCGGGCGTGGTGGCTCATGCCTATAATCCCAGCACTTTGGGAGGCCAAGGTGAGAGGATTGCCTGAACTCTCAGGTTCAAGACCAGCTCAGGCAATTTGGTGAGACCACATCTCTACAATAAATAAAAAAAAATTAGCCAGGTGTGGTGGCACATACCTGTAGTTCCAGCTACTTTGAAGGCTGTGGTGGAAGGATCACCTGAGCCCAGCCGGTCAGGGCAGCAGTGGCCGTGAGCGTGCCATGGCACTCCAGCTTGGCGACAGAGTGAGACTCCAACTCAAAAAATAAAAAATAAAAATAAAAATGAACCAACCTAACAGACCAACCTCTCACAATAAATTCAGAACAAAATATAAACAGCAATACTTGAAGGCATGAGAGAACAGCCAAAATCAGGCTGACTCTAAAGGAAAACATATACTTGAAAGAAGGAAAGGGTATTGGGTGATTTTCCCACTTTTATGGTTGTTGGCATAAAAGCAGGCCTCAGGTCATTACCAAATAGTGTAATTAAAACTCAGATAGAAAATCTACAGTCTTACTGGCTAAAAGAGCTAGAGGACAGAATTCAGGAGAACCACAACCACCACAAAATGAGGAGGCATATCTTGGAATAGAGATTCTTAGAGATAAAAAGCTCTAAATATTCTGTATGAACTTGGCCAGCACACCAGAATGACCCCTATCCCACACATGCATTGCTCAGCCTCTAAACTACCCAGCTAGGGCTAAATGACTTTATAAAAGATTTATGTTGCTGCTCACCGCTGAAAAGACAGTTTGCAGTTTCTTGTTTAGAAAATACAACAAAACACATCATTTTAATAGGAGCACAACATACTCCAGAATCTCTAAATATACGATTCGCATGTTCCAGATAAAATCCAATATTACTAGCCATGGGAAGCAACAGAAAATCATGAAGTATACCAAAGAGAAGAGCAATCAGACCTGCCCAGAGATGACCCAGATGTTGAGATTAGCAGACAAGACTGTTTAAAATAACCATTATGGCCTGGGTGCAGTGGCTCACACCTGTAATCCCAGCACTTTTGGAGGCCAAGACAGGTAGATTGCTTGACCTCAAGAGTTCAAGACCAGCCTGGGCAACATAATGAGACCTTGTCTCCACAAAAATAAATAAATACATACATAAATTAGCCAGGCGTGGTGGTGCACCTCTTGAGTCCAGGAGTTCAAGACCAGCCTGGGCAACATATTGAGACCCTGTCTCCACATAAACAAACAAACAAACAAATAAATAAGCCTGGCGTGGTGGCATGCCCCTGTACTCCCAGCTATTCAGGATGCTGAGGTGGAAGGATTGCCTAAGCCCAGGAGGTCAAGGCTGCCATGAGCTGTGATGGTGTCACTGCACTTCGGCCTGAGCAATAGGATAAGACCCCAGGTCAAAGTAAAATAACCTTTATAACTATGCTTAAGAACATAAAAGAAATGTGCTCATAATGAATGCAAAAAGAGGAAACTCAGCAGAGCAATAGAAATTATTGAAAGAAACCAAATGGAAATTATATAACTGAAACAGTACAAGAACTAAATTTAAAACTCATCAGACAAAGAATGGTGGTCTTTAGAAAGGCGGCCAAGCCAAATTAGTGCTGAGAGGGCACCTTTTCATTCCTGTGACTCCCCGGAGTTTAATCAGGAGACAGAAAGCACCTCAATTATTTGAGTAGAGAGAATGTCATACAGAGTAGAGAGTAGAGTATTGAGTAGAGAGAATGACATATTGAGTAGAGAGAATGACATATAAAGATATTAACCACTAAATAGGGAAGAAGAAAACGCTAACGAATCATGGAGAAAGCAACTTCAAGAAACAGCAACCATCCCTAACGTGAAGGATCAAAGGGATCAAAGAGAGAACTTAGAGCAAGGCTCTGGTCCTGACACCTGGGCCTCCAAGGAGCTGACCCCAGACCCCGGCTAGCTGAGGCTGGCGTGTGTGGTGGGGGCGGGGTGGTGATGAGGCTGGATCTGCAAGCGTTGAGGAAACGCCAAACGGGAGTCTGCTCCTGCGACAGAAAGAAATGACTGCTGTGGGGTTAAAAAGGAAAAAAAAAAGCAAAACAAAACAAAAACCAGTGTGACCAGAGTAGTATTTAGTGAACCACAAGCAGAAAGGAAATCATAAAGCAGCAAACTAGAAGGAGCAAGTAAGTCCCCGTCTCTCTCCAGCTTTGCAGCCCTCCTCTCACGCCCCCTGCTGGGAGACACTCGCATGGACCCCTTCGGTGAAGCTTAATGTGGTTTGCAGAGTGGGGCCACACCATGGCAAAGAGAGGACAGGAGGGTGGGGTGGAACTGAGAGGCAACATCTGGCAGGACAATTTTCAACAGGGCAACAGAAACTGGATCCGCATGTGTTCGTGCCGTTGGTGATGGATCTAAAGGAAAATGGCAGCTTCTCCCTTAACACACATTTCCTGCTCCCCGCACATACCCAATCAGCTAGCTGTCTCTCCTGCTCACGCCACCATTTACCAAGACACCACAGTTGATGATCAATTTGCGTCAGTTCTACCCCTTAAATAACTTCACACACATTGTCACTAACCCAGTTTGGGAGCACATCGTTTTTCGCATGATCGAAGGTAACACCTTCCTAAAAAATATTTCTGTCACTAGTTCATCCCCCTATTTAGTCTAGTGACCCTCACCCCAAGTAGCATAATGGTATCATCTGAGAGACGTTTTTTAAAAAAATCTCATTTCCGGGGATCACTGCTTAGTTGGCTTGCACTAGGGCCGAAGTTCCTGAAGTAGTCTAAAACGCAGACAGCCTTGACAGCCACTGTTTGTCTGTCCTCCATATTACTATCAAATTATTCTATCATTGTTTTGTGGTGTGCAAATCCAATAACATCAATCCATTATCTAAAAGTCATCAGTAGTTATCTATATTAACAAACTATGTAGCCAACTGACATGCCCATGGTTCTTTTTGATTTGGTTTCCACATTGGGGGGGGGGGCAAAACACCCGGAATTTATTCACTAAAAATTGTGTAATTCTTTTAAAATTTCTTTATTAAAGATGTGGGGTATAATTCAGGGGTTAGGTATACAAATGTTCGTTATGCAGGTATCCTTGTTGCTGGGGTGCACCCCTCCCCTGGCAGTTTCCCCCTACTGCCAATCCCACCACCCCAGGCAGTTTCCTGCTACTGCCAAGTATTTATTCTTACATGTTTAAACTTCAGTCACCTTCAAAGTACTCAACATTTGATGCAATACACCTATCAAGACACTTTTTCCTGCTCAAAACAGTTCGTCCCTTTGGGTGCCTTTTAGTGCTTCTGCTGTTTTCTGTTTCACCTCTTTCACATCAGCAAAATTTTTCACTGAGATGACTTTTTCATCAGGAGAAACAAACACACAAAAAAGTTACTCGCGGGAGATCAGGTGAATAGGGAAGATGGGACACAGGGGTCATGCCGTTTTTGGCCAAAAACTGCTGAACACTCGGCGCAGTGTGGGCAGGTATGTTGTCATGGTGGAAGAACCAGTCACTTGTTTGCCACAACTCAGGACGTTTCTTCTGCAATGCAGCCTCTCACAGCAATGCAACCTGGTATACTGATGCCAATGCAGTCCTAGAATACTCACCTAGTGGGGGAAGCCTAGACTACAAGGGGACTGCCCTCCAAAAGAAAATTCTGGATTTTTTTTAATCTCTCTTGCACCTTTCCAACTTCTGTTAATTCTTCTGCTAAACCACTCTCACTGAACTGTAAACTTCTATTTCATTTTCCAACAGCAATGCCATTTACAATTTCCTGAACAAAGGATATTCTGTCACCTATCCTTACAAATGCATATTTTACTACCTCACAGGAAAAGAACTTCCCCCAAACTACAGCAAACTTTAATCACATAGTTAAAAACATATAATGTTAATATTTTAAGAACCCTATTCAGAATGAGACACTTTCTAAAACATCAATTATATGACAAAAATGAATGCATAGAAAAATGATTGTAGAAAAATCAGTTAAAATGTTAACTGTGGTTACCGCTGTGGTGAGATTATAGGTTTTATTTTCTTCTCTATACTTTTCTGTAGTGTAGACATTTTCTACAATGGCATATACTATACTTCTGAACAAAAAAATAGCATTAAAAAAATTTTAAAAACTACATCTCTATATCTGAATTTATTTGATTCCTGAATTAAGATAGAAGTATATGGTTAATGAACTAGGATGGTGAGGAATGCTAATAACATTTGCTGAAGCAAGTTTTTGTACTCTCCCGCGCAAACATGTATTTTTCATTCAGCCACTAGATGGCAACCTCTTCCCATATATTGTCCCATTTATAATTTGCTGGCGTGTCTTTGTAGTGACTGTATAATTTACATAAATATTTTTATTTTTCAACTAACTGAAATATATTTTTTACATTTAGGACATATTTCAATGCACACCAAGGACGTTGTTGATTTTAATCATCTGAAATTTAAATCAACATCCTTATAAACATTTCATGTTTATTGGTATCGTCTCAACCAGTTCTATTTGAATTAGCCTCGATTCACTACTTAAAAGATGGCAGAGATTTCCTTTATCCTTAAATTTCTGGATTTTTCATTTTTTCTTGATTCTTTATTTTGTCAATGACGACCACAGGGATTAGTTAGTCTAATTGGTGACAATCAAGACTAAGGAAACTGCCATTCTCTTTCTTTGTGTACCAACTAACTCCACATTGCCGGAGACTTCCAGTTGGCATTTATGGGAGGGTCAACTGAACCAAGCTTCCCAAGGTCAGAGGTGGCAGCACAAGGGATATACCTGTGGAGAATGTCCTGATGGCACATATTGGTGTCAGAATAATTTTAAATCTTGTCTAAAGTAATGTATTCAGAGAAATTAATGAATATTCCTAAGATCTTAGAGGATAATAGATTGCTTGGGACTATTAAAAAAAAAAAAAACTATTGCCACTTTCCACCACTGTTTGCATATAGGAATTTACAGGCATGAAAGACACCTCAAATTCTCTCCATAATCGTTTTCCTTTTCCATATTCTTTTCTTTCCAAAGTCTGATTGCTTGTCAAAAATGACTCCTCTTCGTGTTTCACTTTAGTTGGGTGATGACACATTCGCTTGGCATTACTTTCCTATTTACAATAAACAGTACTCAGGGAATGAGTCAGATTTGGTAGACTCAGAGCTGTTTTTCTGCCAAATCAACTGAGTCTTTTGCTTTCAAACACGTGAGGTACATTTTTAATGTCTAAATTTTAGGGCTGAACATTACACACAGAAGTAATTGCTACACATTAGAGAATGATATAAAAGCATGTTGTAATTTTTCATAATTGTTTCTGATTACAAAATATATGTTCTTTATAAACTATTTGGAGCACTCTAAAAGTTCAAACCAGAAGACTTGAAGTCATTCATAATCTCCCTATCCAAAGAAAGTGTCAAATAAGTGGCTATAAAATCAATCATCAGGGTTGTGTCTAAAGAAGTAAGTCTAGTATTTCTGCATTTGTAGCATTTACCTTTAGTGAAGTTTTATTACTCAGAGTGCCATTGCTATTGTAAATTATTTTAAAGACAATAGCAAAAATACAGTGTTTTGATCTTATAACTAGATGCCAACCTATATTTAAAAACAAACCACTTTTGTAAATTATTGACATATTATCTTCCTTGTGTTGTGTTTAAGGGTAAATATTTTTTCTTAATTTATGTTAACTACTTAGGGCTACAAATGAACTCCGAAGCATGAACACGTAGCTATTTGACTAAATCGATCTTTCTTACGATAACAGAAATTTCAAAGGCCGTTATTGCTATTCCACACATTTCTGTGGGGCCTTAGCAAGTTAATTATCTTCTTTGTGTGCTTAATCCTCTTAGAGTACAACCCTCATCTCTTTTGTATTCTACGCCATTCTGTGAGGGTGAATGTTTCTCTTTATCTTCTGTATATAGAAATATAAAAAAAAGAAGGAAATAAAAGAACGAGAAGTCTAAATTTTGCCTCATGTTGAGAAATAAGAGTTCAATATTTACGAAATTAAATGTTTACTTCAGTACTTAGTGCATTTTAGAGCATGATTCTAATTTTAATAAGATTAGAAGTCAATATTCAAATTGTTTGCTTTTTAATTATTTTCATCATCTATTCAAACAATCCAACATACTTAAAAATAACACCATCTGTGCTATTAATTGCTAGTTGGTGTGAATATAACTCAAATTTCAAAATAACGAATGAACTATGGATTTCTTTTTAAACCCATTTCATATTCATTCATTCAAAGAACATTCATGAATAAGACACAGCCTTTACTTAAGAGTCTAGTGAATGAGTCAGAGAAATACACAGTCTTAATGTATTGAAAAAGTATTTAATGAATGTCCTGTATTCCAGGCAGTGCTTTAGGGACTGGGAATAGAGCAGTGAACAAAACATACTAAAATGTCAACTTTCATGGAGTTTACATTTTAGAGGGGGCAGACAGTAAATATATAATCAAATAATATACATGATGTGACATGCGGTGATGAGAGCTATGTAGAAAAATTAGAGGGTATAGAGAGTATCATTGATAAAGTCACATATTAGCAAAGTCCTGAAGGAGATAAAAGAGTAAGCCAGGTGGATTTTTGCATGAAGAACATTTCAGAGCAGAGTGAGAGCAAGGAGGCCACCAAGACTGAGTGAGGTGGTCAGGGTGGAGACTGGTAAAAGGTGAAGTGAGAGAGGCATTGGGGGCCAAATCATGTAGGTCTTTATGAGTATTAAGTGTTTTAGGGACTTTGGCTTTTAACTGAGTGAGATGAAAAGCCAACTGGAGAGTATGTGGGGTTATTTTTTGTTATTTTTAAAGATAGGGTCTTGTTCTGTTGCTCAGGCAGGAGCGCACTGATACAATCATAGCTCACCGCACCCTTGAACGCCTGGGCTCAGACCATCCTCCTGCATAGATGGGACTGTAGTTGAGAGCCACTGTACCCGGTGCCAACTGGAGAGTTTTGAACAAAAGAATGAGATGATCTGAGTTTAACACAGGAAACCAAGTTAGGAGGATATCAATACACAGGAAAGATGATGGAAATTTGGACCAGGGTAGCAGTGGAGGTGGTGAGAGTTGGTCAGATCCTAAATATTTTTTTAGGGAAAAGCTGACAAAATATAGCAATGGATTGGATTAGGCTATTAAAGAGTGAAGATTTTTGGTCCAAGTAACAAAATTTAAAAAAATAAATTGAGTCGACACTTTTATACTATGACATAGCCCATGTAATTTCTTTGACACCAAGGTCATCAATTTCTACCAGACGATTTATTTCCTGTCCAAGCCTTAATACATGCTACACTTCATATCATTGGCTGGGGTTCCTGTAATCGTCAATCAGAAAAAGAACAAGAAATGTTTCTTCTGTAATGATAAATTGGCTTCAATACTATCTCTACCAAAGATCCTTCCAGAACTTTTGGATCAGTTCAAGGCACCAGGTTGTTCACCATACCCTGATACATATTTGAGAATGAGCCAAGTGGAAGACCATCTCCATCTGTCACATTTCATAAATGTAATTCAAATGTCGTTTGCATAATGATGCAATGCCCTTGCTGTTCTCTGGTGAGCCAGAAAGAGGCTTTCACTATGTAGAGGAAGAGGCGATGCTTGCCTGGGGAGTGCTATTTGACAGACTCTTCCACATAAGCAAACCTTGCCTAATCATCCAGGTAAAACAGGCCTCGCTAACTCTGCTTCAACTGTGGCTCCAGCAATTGCTTAAAGCTTTCCTTTCTCAAACCAAGATTTGTTTGGAAATTCATTTGGGCTTGAGTCTTCAGGCGGGGCTCTCTGTGGGCATGGGTAGTTGGGGATGGCAAAGGCAAAGGAAGCGAGGCAGGGACTGATACTTCATCCACAGTTGTTCCTGAGTATCACCTTTCTAAAGGTTCAAAAGTCACCAACTTTGCTAGGTCTTTAAACAAGGGGCCCTGGAACATATCTCTTCCACCGCCACAATCACACCTGGGCTCTAGGAACTATAATGATTCATTTATGAAGTACTTTCTCGGTGTTTGAATTGATACTTACTATCCTGGGACTAAAGATTTCACGATGAGCAAGGGCTTCTCTAACATGGTCTCACGTTCTGTCAGGAGAGACAAACAATCAACATACATATGTTGATTAAAGAATTTCCAAAAGTAATACAAACTATGAGAAAAATAAAACAAGATGATGTGGTAGAGTTACTTTGTTGAGAGGGGAGGCTGGAGAGACTTCTTTAGTCTATGTTAGTAGAGAAGTGATATTTGACAGGAAACTTAAAAGAACGAGATAGAACGAGTCATATAACTTAATAATCATTCATTAAAGTTCAGTGTACATAAACCTGGTGTTAGGTAATGGGAGGGGTATACTGTGAGAAAAATACAAGATGAAGAAGACACGTTTCTTGCCTTCTGGAACCTAATCTCCAATGAAGAATACAGATATATATTAAGTGAAAATTCATAGAAGTCTTATAAGAGAGGTGTGAAAAAAAAGAATTGAAGTAGTGCAGAGGGAGAAGGATCCTCCTCATTAAAGTATCTGGGAAGATGTGGAAGATAGGCTTGGCAGAACAATAATGGCTCTTAGTCATCATGTCCTGTCTACAGGTCAGCCATTGTGCTAGCAAGATTTAAAGGAATTCTCTCATTCAATCCTGCCAACCTTAAAAAGTAGACATGATTAATCATCCCCATTTCACAATGAATAGATGGTCTGGAATTTGAACCCAGTTCATCTAAGTATAGAACTCGTTCTTATGGAAATACTATGGACTTTACATAATTGGTTTATTAGCTGTTTTTCTTTTCAACTCATCCTTTCAGTGTTGTATATTAACTAAACAGCTCTTATCACACTTTAGTCTTATTCATGGTGTCATTCCTCAAATATATGCACATAATAAAACATTTACAACTATAAAGGAAATCTTATAGCTCATCAAACTTTAGAATGCATACTTTTTTTCTTCTTCTTATTATTTTAAAGATGTGATGAGGGGTACAATTCAGGATTAGGTACATAAGTGGTCATTGTACAGGTAAAGTTTGGACCTCCCTTTGGTCCCACTTCTCCTGGTTTGAGATCAGGTACCCTTATTGATGTTATGTGCTGCCGTCCCCCCACCCCCGGCAGTGTCCCGTTACTGCCAATCCTTTGATTATAGTATTGTGATAAATGTTCAGGGTCCACTTATGAGTGAGAACATGTGATACTCAGTTATTTGTTTCTGTGATAGATCACTGAGTATTATAGACTCTAAATCCATCCAAGTTACTACAAAGTCCATAATTTTGCCCGTCTTTGTGACTGTGTAATAGTTCATTGTGTATATGTACCACATTGCTTATTATCCAATCCACTTTCAATGAGCAGCATGGTTGGTTCCATGTTTTTGCTATTGTCAATAATGCAGAATGCTTACGTTTTTAGAACAAAGTATGTCACATGTATCTTGGCTTATTGTTCAGATAATTTTATTTATTTCATCTGAAATTAATATTATAAAGTAAATGCATATGCGTAGACAAAAAGGGAAAATGAATCACTTTTTAAATCTTTTCCCTAGTCCATTAGGCTAAAGACAGCAAGTCTATAAAACCTGTAGAATCAGCAAAGTATCCATTACCTGGACAAGGTGCTGGTGGATAGAACTGGGACTCTTTTTTTTCACTGAGGCTTTTTATTTCACACACAAAACTACTGGAGATCTCATCTGTGGCCACCTCGGAGATGACACTGGAGGTACACGCAAAGCAAAGTGACGAAAACAGTGATTTGGGTCAATGACATGATTACAAGGCTAGAGCTTCTGATAGGGCTCAGGTGGTCAATCTTGGTTCTGTGGAGTTCTAAGGAGGCGGTGACATGGGCGTGGGTGAGGGAGGCTAACTAACAGAGGCCCCTGTACAGGTTGGAGGGGGGCCTTAAGCCTCCCCGGCTGACATCGGTGGGGGGAAACTATTGGCCACCCCGTGACCAGGGTGCAGAGCTTGTCTGCCCATGCCTTACTTGGCCAGGGGGTTTCTGAAGTTCCTGCCAGCAAACTTGGCCTTGCTGTCCAGCTCATCTTCAGTCCTGAGAAGCTGGTTGTACTTGACCAAGCGCTCAGATTGGCAAGGTGCACCAGTCTTGATCTGCCCAAACTGGGACTCTTACTGGAAAGCTAAGGTGTGAGTTTTAGACTCAGGAAAAATATTTTCCTTGGAAAACAAGATGATAGTTTGTATGGTTTGTATTTGAAAAGAAATAACAAAATAACATTTTCTCTCTTTTTTTTAGTCTTTTATGAAACAGCAATATTTTTGTGACCCTG
>CAUYQG010224674.1:0-26258 GCA_963574415.1 Tarsius wallacei | reverse complement strand
GATTATTTAGGATATTGCTTTTATGGAATAGAATGCTGTGTTAATTTTGAAGAGAGCCCAGCATGATCCTTGGACTGGGCCACATTCTTTAAGAACTGGTTTTAGATATATTTGCTAAGAGTTGTCATAGCAACCATGCAATCGGAACCTTAGCATAGTAGCTAGGATTTGTGCTAATTAGCTTAGAATAAGAAAGGTATTAGGATTTAAGTTCATCATTAGATGTTATATATGCATAAGCCTTAGAAGTTATTGATCATTAGAATATTATGATGTTAGAATTGTTGTATTGCCTTAACCAAGCATGGGGAACAGTAAGACAATTTTGGGTTTGTTCCTCCTCGTGCCTGAGGAAATACCTGGTGGGTGGGGGGGACGCCCCTCATCCACCTGGCTTTGTGTTCACGTAAAAGTCTTGTGATTTAACCCGTGAAAATTTAGAATAAAAGGCGCATGGAAACCTCCATTAAATGGCTTCTGCTCAATCCGTTTGAACAGTGGTCCATTCTCCTTCTTTCTCTTTCTTTCTCTCTCTTTTTTTTCTCTCTATATCTATCTCTTCTGCAGAATCGGCTCCTGCACTAGACAGGAGTCTAGCCTCAGAATCGGCCCCTGCACTAGACAGAGGTCCAGTCTCTTTGTTCCCCAGGAATTATCGCCAACGCCACCACACCTTCCAGGGACACTCTAAGTCTCTCCGCAGGGGTTAGTCCCCTGCAAAGGTGTGTGGGCACACATGTATGGATGTGTATAAATATGCATGTATGCATTTACATTAATACCATAAATTCGTACTAATATGTCCAATCCAAATCCAAAACAACAGGAAAACATTTAAAAAGAGGTTGGAAAGAACAATACAACATGCTAAAAACAAGTAGCAAGAAAGTAGGTTTATACACTAACATAATAAACTTCACTGACAGTTGTGAACTGCAAATAAAATTTGAGATTATCATATTGGATCTAAAAAACTGAAAACAAGCTAAAAGATACGCCTGTTAAATATAAGACATGCCATCTCAGAAACAAACAAGTGAATACTCATGCTGTCACTCATAAGCAGGCCCTGATCACTGGTCAATGAGCACAAAGCAAGCATGTAGGCAATGCATACAATATAATGATATAATGATCTCTGTATTTGAAGAATGAAGTGGAGCCACAGAGAGTGGGTGCCTTGATCAAAGTAAATAGCTTGTGCTCTTCATCAGTTTCTAGATGCTGCAAAATTAATCAGTGAAAAAATATTACTGGTTTGTATACTAGTACGTTGACTTTGAGATACAAGGCAAGAAGCTCCAAAATAAAAAAGAGATGTCTGGTTGTTAAACTTATGATACTTGTTTACAGCCTACTGACTGTTTTTGTTCCAATTTATCTGGCTGAGATTCCTTTCCTTCATTTCAATGCTACCCTTCATGGAAAATTCACCAAAGTTGTGAACTTACCTTAAAGCACTCCCATATCGCTCTTACTGTGAGTCATCATCCTCTGGTCTACTCTCCCACACTAAGCAAATTTTATGTGTAAGAATATGCTTAGAAGTATATATTATACAATACTGTATAATATTTATTATATAATATTATTACTTATGTCTGTCTTTTTTCTACTATATTGATTTAATTGTGTTTGTACTCTTTATAGTAATTAACCCAGTATCATGTAAATTGTTGAGTCTTAATAGATGTGTTATATAAATGAAAAGGAAGAAAAAGAAATAACAAATAAATGTAAGTCATGAATGGAAATTTACCTTATTAAAATCTTAATTATAAGGAAGCCAGAGTGGGTAAATTAATATGAGACCAAGTATACTATAGAACAAAACTATCTCCAGGATAAATAGTGGCATCTTGTAATGATAAATAGCTTAATTTATCAAGATATAAAAGTACAAGGAAAAGATTCCATGTAATAAGAGTGTATCAAAAAAAGTAAAAATTTATAGGAGTGAAAAGTAGAATAATTCATAATTAAAATTAGAGATTTGGGTAATTCTCTTTCAGTAAATGATTAAAAAGTTAGGTAATTAATAGTGATATAGCACAGTTAAAATACTGATAATTACCTTGACTTTTACTGGCATGTGTAGAGCACCAGAAATGGGTATTGAATGATGATAAAATTCCTTTTCTGTAACTATTGATACCATTTGTTATTAATCTGCCATCACGATATTTGCTTTTAATTTTATCATAATTTCATTTTTATTCAGAAGAAATTAAATATCTCATCATATTTATATCATGAAAGTATTTGAAATTCTAATTTAAGTTGCTTACAAATTCAACAGAAATGATTTAAAGATTTTAGACAATATTCAAGAAAAGATGTTAAGTATCTTTTTCAGAGAATAGAGGATAGGTTAATACATACTCCAAAAATTATTTTAAGATATCAATGTAACTTTATATAAAGAAAAAATAAAGGAAAACTATAGGTCTTTTTGCTTATAAAAATATTTTAAAAGTGAAAGCAGGAAATAATTAGAAAAAATTTGACAAAGTAGGTTTCTGTCTGTGAAAAGATATGTCAACACTAGAAAAATTAAATTAATTCACTATACCAACATATTTTTAAAACAGATAAATGTATCCATATTAAAAATCAATAATTATATATTCATGAAGAGAAAATAAAACCATCAAAAGCATTTGAGAAAATGACTCACACAACCTACAAACATAAACATACACATATAACACCTGACTTTAGAAGGGAACAGCCTCAATGTGATTTAAACAGATCTAAGCAATGACAATAGCAGCAAACCCAAACCATGATAAATATGTCATCACTACTATGATGTGAATGTTGGGCTCCCGCCAAAATTCATGTTGAAACTTAATCCCCAGTGCAATAGTATTAAGAAGTAGGATCCTTAGGGGATGATTAACTCATGAAAGCTCCTTCCTCATCACTGATATTAGCCCCCCATAACAAAAAGAGTCATATAGTGTTTGGCCCATTAGCCTGGTTTTTGCCCTTCCATCTCATGTGAGAGCACAATGTGAGGACACAGTGTTTGTCACCTCTGGAAGATACACCAACAAGGTGTCATCTTGGAAGCAGACATCCCTCACCAGACACACCAAACTTGCTGGCATCTTGATCTTGACCTAATCATCCTCCAGAAATGTGAAAAATAAATTTCTGCTTTTTATAAATTAGCCAGTTTCAGATATTTTATCATGGCTGTACAGATGGACTAAGACAATAATTTTTTAAACATGTTTAGCATTCTATTTTAGGTTCAGAATAAGACAGGGAGTCTGTTTTTTCATTTTATTAAATTATGTACAACCGGGAAAATCAAGAAGCAGAAATTAAATAAGACATAAACTAGTTTTTCTTGAAGACTATATAATTGTTACATTGAATAATAAGAGACTGTACATACAGCTTATTAGGACTAATTAGAAAATTTGGTTACAGATGTCTAGAACACAAAATGCACTAGTGTATATGATAATCATAAAAATATTCAAATGTGTTAAAGGCAGATGATTCATCCTGGTCTCTATCACTTATTAGGTGTAATTCTGGGTGAAGTTACAATGAACTTTTTTGTATCTTAAATTTTCCTAGCTATAAAATGGATATTATAATAAAGTCTTTCTAGTTACTATGTGTATTGTGAGTCACAACAAGTTTTTAATAAAGTGTTTAGCTCTGGTGCATAATACTTACTTTTAGATTTATTGTTAAAATTAATAAAGTACATATAGAAATGTTAAAGCACAGATTTCTGCATTGAGTAAATAGGTATGCATTGATGTCATTGCATGATAACCCAGAATAAAGACGGCAAATTGCATATCTTTATTTTCTAACAATAAATTTTTTAAAAAGAGTAATTAGGGGGTTTGCTTTCTGTACAGTTTATAACTATATTTGTGTATGTATGTATAAACAAATATAGTTACAAAACTCATCATGAAATAAATAAAGGGAAGGCAGTCTTTAAACTAGTAATTTACTGAAGATGGCAACTTGCTTTTACTTTTTAGTATGCACTGCTAAAGTTTACATAAATATGAAAATTACAAAGAAAACTACTTATTACAGTAAACTAAACTTCAGTAGATTGAAAGTTAAAATTCTAAAAATAAAAACACTTCTAGAAGACACCAGTAAGACTTCAGAATAGGATATCTCAGGCTTTGTCCCTCTATACAAACTGATTACTAGATAATTCTCTTAAAACAAAAATAGTTCTAAAAAGCTTAGGAGTTTGCAACATAGTGGAACAAGAGTAAGAACAGAATAAGAAATGGACCTCACATGCCTGACACCATGGATCTTAGAATACACAATAACTGCACAAAAATGGTAGAAAGAATTGTTTTACTCTGCCGACATCAACCCATCTCCTTGACTATCACTGCTCAGAGCCAAGAAGGAACATCCCAGGCCATGAGTACCCCAGATGACCATCTTGCACAGCCTTTAAGAAATAAATTCAAGGCCCGGCGTGGTGGCTCATGCCTATAATCCCAGCACTTTGAGAGGCTGAGGTGAGAGGATTTCCTGAGCCCACGGGTTTGAGACCAGCCTGGGCAACTTGGCAAGACCTCATCTCTACTATATATCAAAAAATTAGCCAAGTGTGGTGGTGCATGCTTGTAAAAGTTCCAGCTACTTGGAAGGCTGAGGTGGAAGGATTGCCTGAGCGCAGCAGGTCGAGTCTGTGGTGGCTGGGAGCATGTCACTGCACTACAGTCTGGGTGACAGAGTGAGACTCCTACTCAAAAAAAAAAAGAAAGAAAGAAATTCAGTAGCAGTATAGAAATATCAAAATAAAATCAGTCAGCTGTTTCCCTACACTAATAATAAACTACCTGAAAAATAAATTTAAAAATTATATTTATAATAGCATCAAAAATAAAATATTTAGCAATACATTTAAGGAGGTGAGAGATCTGTACACTGAAAACTATAAATTGTTGAAAACAATTTAAGGAGACAGAAACAAATGGAAAGATATCCCTTATTCATGGATTGAAATTAATATTGCTAAAATGTCCATACTACCAAAAGCAGTCTATAGGTTGAATGCAATGCCTATTAAAATTCCAATGGCATTTTTCACAGAAACAGAAAAAAAAAACCACTCTAAAATACACACAGAACCTCAAAAGATCCAAAATAGTTAAAACAATTTTGAGGAAAGAAAAAAAAAAAAAACTCTGGGGCTTTACACTTCTCGATTTCAAATTATATTACAATAAAATCACTAATTCATAAAGATATCTGTACTACATATTCTTTGCAGCACTATTTACAATATCCAAAATATGGTAATAATGGAAGTGTTCATCAACACATGAATGGATATAGAAATTATAATATATAAAAATTTGTATTATATGTATATATATATATACACACAAAAGAATATTATTCAGTCCTAAAAATTAAGCGGATTCTGCCACTTTTGATGACATGGATTAAAGCAGAGGACATTATCTTATGTGACATAGCCAGACACACTGAAAAATGCTGCATGGTATTAATTATCTGTGGAATTTGTAACACTGAGTAAAACAACGGGACTGACTAGGGAAAGGAGGGTGCAGGGGGAAGTGTGAAAATGGAGTAAATGATACAAAGTTGTAGTTATGTAGCATGAATACATCTAAAGATATAATGTAGAATCTGAGAAGTATAGTTACGAACATTGTGTTATATCACGGTCATTTACCGAAATGGTAGATTTTAGGAACTCTTATTACCAAAAATGTTTTAAAAATTAAAGTTAGAAAGGTAACTATATTAGGCTGATGGACATGGGTTTTGTTTTAGATTCAGAGAGTACATGTGCAGGTTTATTACGTGAATATATTGCATGATGGTGAGGTTTGGGCTTCTTTTTAGCCCATCATCTTAATGATATACTTGATAACTAATGGGGTGGTTTTTTAATCTTTGCTTAGCTCACTTTCCTGCTATAAGGATCCTCAGTGTCTGTTCCCATCTTTTTGTCCATGTACACACAGTGTTTAACTCCCATTTGTAAGTGAGGACATGTGGTATTTAGTTTTGTGTTTCTGTGTTAATTTGTTTAGAATAATGGCCCCCAGCTTAATCCACGTTGCTGAAAAGAACATGATCTCTGATGTACGCACAGCTAGCATAGCACATTATTTACATATAGATAGGCGAGCTTCTGTAGGCAGTTACAAGTTAGATAAATGAGGAGGAACAGGGTGGTCAAACGTCCAGGCATCCTTCTTAATGGAACACAATCTTCTTGAGCAAATCCCTACCAACCATGCATACCAGAGATGCCCACTCAGTGGAATGGGGGATAACTTACACAATAAGCCACAGGCAATAGGGGATTACCAGAAGCACTGAGGAATAGTGACCTAAGAAAAAACCTAGTTAAATAGTAACTTTTCACTATCTCAAATATATTTTGAGATACTGCAAGTTATCTTAAGGATTAAACTGTAAGAATTGAAACTTGTGATCATAAGCTTGTCACACACAAATCTGAACTTCTGGTGATGGGGCTTCCAATTAAATGTGGGCTGTCTCAGAAGGTTATACTTTGTAGGAGGTGTCTCTCTTTAGCAGAGGCAGTTGTCAAAGGGGGGAGGTAATGAGGACTGTGTTTGTTTAGTACTTCTAGCAACTAGGGGATAATTCTTTTAATCTTAACGGGGAATCTGTTCTACATTATTTGATTTTCGATTTATATGTGCTGGAAACTGCAAAGTAGAACACAGGTAACAAAATACAAATTTTTTCAACTATTTATCAGTATTTCTAAATATAATATTTTAATTCAAATCTAATGATGATATATAATAAATGCTAATGACTAATGTTCTTAGTTTTGAATAGACTTAGACACCTTGATTTTATTTAAATTCAATTATGACTAATTCTTTTATACATTCCAATTTTGATACATGCAGGATATAATCTATCTTTATACAAAAGAGTTTATATTTAAAAGAATTATGAAATTTTACTTTTAAGAAGTTTGAATCTCTAATGATTCCTTTATCTCTGAATATTTTTCTACAAGCCCCTTATTCCATCAATATTGAGAGGAAAACATACACTTTCCTTCTTGAAAAACAGTAAGTGAACATTATTTTTTTCATTCAGTTGTTTTCTGCATCTTAAATATTTACAATCACCACCCTAAATTCAACTTTAAAAAGAGCATAAATACTGTATTTTATTTATTTAACATGTTGTATCTCCTCTGCCATCCATTGTAGTCTCAAATTTTAAGTCATCATTTTGACATTTTAAGTTGAATAATCTAGCTGAATTTTAATTTAATGATATAAATATTACTTATTTCAGAAAAGAAAATCACTACTTCTTAAAATAAAAACACAAATATAGCAATAAAGAGTATAATTTTTATTTGTATAGGTATAATTTTTTTCATCTGTCATATCATTTTATATATTTATATTATTTCAAATATTTTACTTGATATTACACATGCTAAAGCCAATTTAAAATGAAGACCAGGCCTGAAAAATGTCTGAAGAAATTAAACCAGCTAGACCATACAACCAGCTAGTTTTAACCTTGCTTGAATGGCAAACACAAGCAAAACTTAACTGGGGTCATTTCTGTTAAATGTTTGTGTTAGAGAAATACAAAACGTAACTTCAGCCAGTCAAAAATTAAATACCACTAACAATTAATTATGTGGTCAAGGATATTTTAACAAGGTAGCCCAGTAAAGGAAATTTTATAACTGTGATCAATCTAATAATTTATTTGTTTGACTTTGATATACACTCAATAAACACTTGCCTTTTACACTTCATCATTAGAGTATTAGACCTATTTTGATTTGATGGTTTCAAATTCATAATTGTTCAAACAAATTTTTAAAAATGTTATTGTGCTTCAGATTTTTCTTTTAAGACATAATAATGTTTTTCTTACTGTGCTACAGTAAATACATTGAATCTCTTAAATCACTGTTTTCTACTTTCACTCTGTGAGGGTATCAATGTTACTAATCATATATGTGTGAATATAACTATATATATGATTTTGTATATATATCCTTCTATAATTTTCTATTCAATTCCATTTGTCCTTTACTTAAAACATATTGGAACCAACAAAAAAGTTTTTTCTGTTTGCTTTTCAAAAATGTATTCAGTGTTTTGAATGATGTATAGTTTTCGTTGGCTTACTCTTGGCACATATATCAGCTCATTCTTTAATAGTATTTAACATTTCATAGTATATGATACTGACAGGTAATAAAGTTTCCAGGGATTATCACTAGGGATAATAATAAACATCCTTGTATGTATCTTCTTCTTCTTCTTCTTCTTCTTTTTTTTTTTGAGTTGGAATCTCACTCTTTGTCGCCCAGGCTGGAGTACAGTGGCATGCTCACAGCCACCGCAGTCTTAACCTGCTGGGCTTAGGCAATCCTTCTGCCTCAGCCTTCCAAGTTGCTGGAACTATAAATGCATGCCACTATGCCCAGCTAGGTTTTTTTTTTTGTATTGATTGTAGAGACGAGGTCTCACCAAGTTGCCTAGGCTGGTCTTGACCCCTTGGCTCAGGTAATCCTCTTGCCTCTGCCTCCTAATAGCTGGAATTATAGGCTGAGCCACTATGCCTAGCCTTGGATCTTATTTATTAGAGCTTTTGTTTTATAGATTTGGTATCAACAAGGGTGTTTCTGGATGAGAATTAACAATGATAACAATAATAATAAATAATATTTTTGAATTACTTAATTCTAAGTGCTATGTATTTTAGGTTTATGGTGCTCATTTAAAAAAAAAAATCTTTAAGTCAAGTGCAGTGGCTCATGCTTGTAATCCCCAGCACTTTGGGAGGTGGAGGCGAGAGGACTGCCTGAGCTCAGAGCTTTGAGATCAGCCTGAGCAACATGGAGAGACTTTGTCTCTACAATAAATCAAAAAATGAGCCTGGCATGGTGACGCGCTCCTGTGATTCCAGCTACTTGGAAGGCTGAGGTGGAAGGATCTTCTCAGCTCAGCAGGTCGTGGCTGTGAGTGCCCCTGCACTCCAGCCTGGGCAACAGAGTGAAACTCTGACTCAAAAATAGTAATAATAATCATCATCATCATCGTCTTTAAAAGCTTATTTTTGGAATTATGATTATAGTCTTTAATCATTGTTAAGAACTAGCGTTTATTTTTTTTTTGCTTCCTTTGTGTTGTGAATTTCCTTCACATGAGATATTATCTTAGAATTTTTATTTTTATTTTTACTGCATCACTGAGTAACCCAGACTCTTTTGTTGGTTAATGTAGATGCAAAAAAGTATTCTTTTGAGGGTTCAGGGAGAATAAACTTGACAAAAGTATTATCTTTTTAAATTATACAGGTATGATATCTGTTATGTGTTTTATCTATAATTCCTTTTCTCTAGAACCTCTTCTGGATTCCCATTTCCATCATTCTACTTTCTTGCTTACAGTCATTAAAATGTGACTCTGCTTGTGTACCAAAATTCATTGTCCAGGACTTGCACTGAAATTCACATTTTTTTCTTAAATGAACTTATATTTTAAAAAAATGAACTGATAATCCCAGTGTTTTCACTGGGAAGCTCTCCAGTTTTGTTATTTGAATTGAAGACAATTTAAAAATGTCAGAAATGAAAGAAAATGAAGCAAATATAAAGGCAGAAGTCATGGTGAAAGAAAGTACTCTGTGAGTGCTTCAGTTTCTCTTCTGGTGTGGCCTTGAAATGCCTCTTGGTGTTTCAAATCTTTGAAAAATTTCAGTCTCCCTATCATAAGTAACGGTGGTAGACTACTGCTCAATGATCACTATCTTCCCAGTGAGATTATATTTTTCCACCATACTTTTATCAGGTTTGTCTATAAAAGTGGTTTGGTTTACAAATTTTGATCAAAACACTTGTATACCTCTTCTGAAGAAAGTCTTTAGAATTTAGAACTATTGTGTTTTTCTACAATTTAATTTTTCCTCCTGCTACAAGAAAGGCATGCTTCAGGGAGAGGCCACATCTTTTTCTAGGTTTCATAATAAAGGCGGCATGGAGCTAACTCTTTAGTAAACTTGTGAAAGACATTAGTTTTAAGGCACTGAGAATTTGGGGGTTATTTTACCAAATTATAACATCATGAAAATTGTTTAATGTAAATATATATATATAAACCTTATATATATAGGTTTTCATAATTTAATATAAATACACATGTATATATAATCTATATATTGCTACTTGTTGGCAAATACTAAATTATTTATGCAATGAAATTGCAATTGAATGTCAAAGAAAACTGTTGTTGACATCTGGAAGCCCTGGTTATTATTGTACATAATTATGTGTTTGTGAATTCACATATACACAGGTGCCTAATTTGAATTTATTAATTTGAATTTATTAATGCATCCATACTGTTTCTTGATTATACTGTTTTTGAAAAAATTTTCACAATATGCTATCAGAAAGCAGCAAGATAATGGAGAGATAAGTTTAGTTAGTTTTGGAATGTTTGGATTATAAAATGAAAGTAAATTTAAAAAATTTTATTATTCTGGAAGTTATTCTTATAAATGATATAATTACAATAAAGTGTTATTCTTTTGCTTTAATTAAGGCATTTTTACACCCATATTTCCTGGTCTATTTGTATGACAAATTAGGAACATTCTTCATGTACAAAGGTAAGTCTTGATTTCTGCCAAGTAGATTCACATTATTTTATGTGGTTAAGGTACCATTGTTAGTGAGGGAATGATGCTTTATAGCCCACAGAATTATTGAGAAAACAGATCACAAACCCAAATATATTTACTATGAAAGCATACTGAATAGAACAACTGTGTTTTAAACCCAGAACTCAGTAATCACTTATCCAAAAAAGACATTACAAGTATATCTGTAAGTATTAGGAGTTTAAGGGGGAAAATAAGTGAATGAAGGAGCTAAGATACACTGAGAAGCTTACATTGATACACTGATATATTAGAGGACCTGAGTGGTGGAGGAAATAGCAGAAATTATTTTATAATAAGTACTCAGAGAACTGGCGAGAGTGAAGATGTAAAAGCAGATTGTGTATAAAATCTGAATATGGTCACACTTGAAACACTGAAAGTTGAATTGTATCCAAAAGATATTTAAGAGTAAGGAAAGTTTTGGAATTATGTAGGAAAGCTAATTTTACCCTGTAAGGTATTTATTTTGTCAGAATGTGTGATTGGGAAGAAACAAATGCACATAATTGGAGACATTCTGTGCTATATGGGAATTGCGATATGATGAAATAAAAAATATGATAACTGAGAAAGGGTTTTCCCTCCTGAACACATTGCAAGCAGAAAGCAGGAAAAAATTGCATAAGGTCCCTGTTCTGAAACAGGTCACTATTTAGCAATAGGGAGATCAGACATTTTGTGTCTGAGAGAAAGTAAGCACAGGTGAATTTCACATTTGGCTTGGTTCTCTGACTGGGCATAATGTCTAGACCATAGCCTCGGAAGGTGGAACTAAGCAGAACTTTAAAGAGTTTGGAGTTTAGGGCTGCTTAAGCACCTGAGACTTGCATGTCACTACCAGGGATGAATAGATTTTCTGATTTGTTTTCTTCTTTCTTCTGGTTTTGTCCTTTTGTGCTTGATTATAAGGTTGCACATGTGCTGGGTAAGACTACTGAAGGGTTGCAAGTAAAATGGAGATTCTAAAGGTCAGTCAGTGTTGAGGGATGTTGGATTTTCATCCACCGCAGGGTAGAGTGACCTTGCTAAGAGGCATTCAGCTAAATCAGAAAGGCAAACCCTCAGAAAAAGAATTGAGTTCTGGAATGAGAAATAATCTTATCACTCTCCATTCTTATGCCGATGCCTGAAACCTAGCACTGAGAGGATTAAGAAGAGTTACTATTAAATTGCCTTCCACTACAAAATGCAATGTTCTCAAAGGAGGTAAATAATAGCATACAAAAAATAATACAGATAAGGACAGAAATTGATGAGAAAGAAAAATAGAAAAAAATAGAAAAAAATGAAAGTCAAAATTTAGTTCTTTAAAAGGACTAGTGAAATTAATAACCTCTAGTAAGACTTATCTAAAACAAAACAAGCAAAAAAATCTATTGGTATTAGGAATTAAAGATAATATATTATTACTAATACAGAAAATTAAATGATAATTTGAAGTATAATGAAAGTTTTATGCCAATATATTTGATAAGTTAAATGAAGTGGACTATTTATTTGAAAGAGGATATTTATAAATATGGAGAGTAGAAAAAATAAGTAATCTCAATCACTTGATATCTATTTAAAACTGAGTTCCGAGGAAACCATTTTCCCACAAAGAAACACCAGGTTCAGATAGTCTCACATCAACTTGTCCAGTTTATTAAGATGAAAGAAGCACTTCATTTACTGAGAGACATCTTGGTTGTTTGCCGTATTTGGCTATTACAAAATAATTCTTTTATGAACTTTCTTGTACAATTTGTTCTGTGTGGCTAAATTTTTATTTCTCTGTAGTGCATGTTTAGGAATGTGATTGCCTGGTTGTGTGGTAAATGTGTGTTTATTTTTTATAACTTCAGATGAGAAACTCACTGTCATTCAAACTGGTGATTCCTTAAAGTTTATTTGTTTTTAGTTATTGTTAAGATTTTTTTATTGTTTTCATTTTAATTATTTTTTATTGTGGACTACTTTAGAATTATAATCACTGGAATTTGCTTATATTATGTATTTTAACAATATTAAGTCTTCTGATCCATGAACATGCAATGTCTTTTCATTTGCTTCTGTCTTGCTTAATTTCTTTCATCAATATTTTTTGTGTAGAAGTCTTTCACCTCTTTAGTTGCGTGCATCCAAAGTATTTTATTGTTTTTGGCATTGTCATAAATAAAATTTACTTATTTTATTTTTTCAGATAATATATTATTATTGTATAGAAATACAATAATATTGTATTGATTTTATATCTTTCAGCTTTACTAAATTTGTTTTTTAGTTATTTTTATTTTTACTATACTTTTATATTCTGATAGACACATTTAATTGCAAATATTTATGAGACACAGTTTGATGTTTTGATACATATATGTGCTATAATGATCAAGTCAGTGTAGTTAGCATATTCATTGCCTCACACATTTAAAATTTCATTTCTTTGTATTAAGAACATTCAAAAACCTTTCTTCTGTTTTATAATACAAGTACATTGCCATTAACACATTGTCCTCTTACTGTGCAATGGAACAGATTTATTCCTCTTTTCAAACTGTAACTTGTATTTGTTGACTAACCTCTCCTCATCCTCCTCTCCTCCTTCAACTACCTCGTGTCTGATAACCACCAGTCCACTCTCTGCTTCTATGCTATTAACTTTTTCTTCCTTAAAATCCACAAGCAAGTGGATCATGTGATATTTATCTTTTTGTGTCTGGCTTCTTTTACTTAACATGATGTCTTCAGGTTCATCCATATTGTCACAAACGACAGAATTTTAGCCATTCTAACTGGAGCGAGGCGGTATCTCACTGCTGGTTTGATTTGCATTTCCTTGATGACTAGAGATGTTCAGCAATTTGATATATATACACACACCTGCCAGCTATTTATATATCTCCTGTTGGTAAATGTTTATTAAGGTTTTAACCCATTTTTAATTGTGGTATTTGTTTTATATATTAATTCCTTTGCTAAGCCCATTATAAATTATGGATATTAGCCCCTTTTCATATATACGGTTTGAAAATATTTTCTTCCAATATGTAGGTTGTATTTTCACTGTTAATTGTTTTCTTTGCTGTACAAAAAATTTTTAGCTTGCTGTAATCTTATTTTTCTATTTTTGCTATTGTTGTCTGTGCTTTAAATGTCTTATTTAAAATAATTATTACTCAGCCCAATGTCATGAAGAATTTCTCCTTTGTGATTCTCTAGTAGTTTTATATTTTCCAATTTTACATGTAAGACTTTATCCATTTTGAGTTGATTTTTGTATATGGTGAGACATAGGAGTCTAGTCTCATTATTCTGTACGTGTGTATGCAACTTTTCTAACATCGTTTAATAAAAAGCCTGTCTTTTCCAAATGTGTGTTCTTGGTATCTTTGTCAAAAATTAGTTGTAGGTACATGAAATTATTTCTGAACTCTTCATTCTGTTCCATTGGTCTATGTATCTGTTTTTATGCCACTACCATGCTCTTTTGGTTACTATAGTGTTATAGTATATTTTGAGCCAGGTAGTGTGGTTCTTCAAATTTTATTATATTTTCACCAGATTGCTTTTGCTATTTGAGATCTTTTGTAGTTTCCTGTGCGTTGCACCTATTTTTTTCTGTTTCTGTATTTTCTGTTTAAGTATGCTATTGGCATTTTGATAGGGATGGCATGAAATCTATAGATTGCTTTGGATAGTATAGTCTCACTAACAATTAATTTTTCCAATTTGTACAGAATACCTTTTCATATATTTGTGGCCTCTTTATTTTATCAATGTTTTATATTATTCAGTGTTGAGATCTTTCACTTCCTTGGGTATTTCTAGGGATTATATTATATATAATTGCTGAAAATAAAGTTGCTTTCTTGATTTCTTCTTTAGATAGTTCGCTATTGCATATAGAAACACTATTGATATCTATATTTATTTTATCCTGCAACTTTGCTAAATTTATTAGTTTTAACAGCTTTTTTGGTGATTTTTTGGGGTTTTCCCAATATAATAACATGTCATCTTCAAACAGAGATAGCTTTACTTCCTCCTTTTCAATTTGAATGCCTTTTATTTTAATTCTTTTGCCAAATTGCTCTGACTAGGATTTCCAGAATGCTGTAAAATAGTACTGAAAGTGGGCATCTTTGTCTTTTCCCTGATCTTAGAAAAATAGCTTTCACTTTTCCCCATTCAGTATGATGTTTTTTTCAAGTTTGTATGTACCCTTTATTGCTTTGAGGTACATATCTTCTGTACCTAATTTGCTGAGTGTTTTGTAGTCATAAAGAATGTTAAATTTTGTCAAATGCTTTTTTATATCCACTGAAGTGATCATATGAATTTTGTATTTCTTTTAATGCTATGTGTCACATTTATTGATTTGCATGTGTTTAATTATTCTTACATATCTAGGATGAATTTAATTTGGCCATAGTAAATATTTTTTTAAACGAGCTGTTGAATTTGGTTTCCTATTATCCTCTATGTTTATCAAAGATAGGCTGTAGTTTGTGCAGTATTGTGGTCTTTGCCTACTTTTGAAGCCGGGGTAATACTGGCCTTATAAAATGAATTTTAGAAGTATTCCTTTTTCTTCATTTTTTATAAATTGTTTGAGAAGAGTTGGCATTCGTTCTTTCTTTTTTTCTTTTTCTTTTTAGAAAGCAAGATTTACTGAGAGGACAGAAAAACTCCCACAGTGGGAGGGGAACCAAGGGGGTTGCCCTAGTTCTTTAATGTTTGTCAGAGTTCAGTAGTGAAGCCATGAGGTCTGAACATTTATTTTTATTTTTGTTTTTTATTTATTTATTTTTATTTATTTACTTTCTGAGTTGGAGTCTCACTCTGTCGCCAGACTGGAGTGCAGTGGCCGGGAGGGGGAGCCTCGACCTGCTGGGCTCTGGCGATCCTTCCGCCTCAGCCTTCCGAGTAGCCATAATTACAGGCATGCACTACGACGCCCGGCTGATTTTTTGATTTATTGTAGAGATGAGGTCTCGCCAAGTTGCCCAGGTGGGTCTCGAACCCGCGGGCTCAGGCAATCCACTCACCTCAGCCTCCCAAAGTGTGGGATTACAGGCTGAGCCACCGAGCCTGGCTTGAACGTTTATTTTTAAAGGAAGAATTTTATTACTGATTCAATTTTCTCACTCATTATTGATTTGTTCAGGTTTTTACATTTTTTCACAATTTAATCTTGGTAGGTGTCTATGTCCAGAAATTTGGCCATCTTTTCTATGTTTTCAAAATCCTTGGTGTATGGTTATATATATATATTATTCTCTTATGGTCTTTGTATTTCTGTGATATCAATTGTAATGTCTTTTTTTCACATCTGATTTTATTTGGCTGAGTATTCTCTATTTTCTTTGTAGTTAATCTAGCTTAAAGTTTGTTGATTTTGTTTATCTTTTCAGAAACCAACTATTCACTTAGTTGATTTTTTGAATTGTATTTTAGTCTCTAATGTGTTTTATTTGTGCTCTGTGTTCACTATTTTATTCTACCATTTAGGTCCAGTTCCCTTTTTTCTAGTTTTTTGAAGTGCTTCATTTGTGTAATTATTAGAAATCTTTCCTCTTTTTTGATTGTAGGTGTTAATTATTATTAGTTTCTCTCTTAGAACTGCTTTTACTATAACCCCAAAGTTTTTTTTTTTAAATGGTGTTTCTATTTTCATTTGTCTCTAGGAACGTATTCATTTCCTCTTTTTTTTTTTCATTGAGCCACTGGTCATTCAAGAGCATGACATTCAATTTTTTAATGGATTAATACAATTTCCAAACTTTCTTTTCTTATTCATTTTGATGCTGTGCTCTGTAAATGTCTGAGTTCATTTGGTCCATGATGTAATTAGTGTCTGATATTTCTTTGTTAATTTTATGTCTAGATAACTAGTCAAATTCTGTAAGTGGGGTGTTGAAGTCCTCTACTATTGTTGTATTGCATTCTATCTCTCTCTTTAGGTTTAGTAATATTTGATTTATATATTTTGGTACTCCATTGTTGGGTGCATATTTATTTATAATTTTAATATTCTTTGTGAACTCGAACTCTTTATCATTGTACAATTATCTTGTTCCTTTAGACAGTTTTTAACTGAAGTTTTATTTTATCTGATAAAATTATGGCTGATCCTGCTTACTTTTGATTCCTATTTGCATAGCATATCTTTTCCCATCTCTTTACTTTTGGTCTATGTCTTTTTTTTTTTTTGAAAACAGGATTCATTGAGAGGATAGAAAAGCTCCCACGGGGTGGGGGTGACCCTAGGGGGATACCTTATGTCTGTCTTTAATGGTAAAGTATGTCGTTTGTAAGCAGCATACAATTAAAAAAAATCCCTTTAGTCATTCTATGTATTTTAATTAAATATTTTAATTTATTTCTATTCAAGGTCATTGATAGATGAGAATTTATACCTGTTGTTTTGTTTCTTGTTTTCTGATTATTTGTAGAATCTTTGATCCTTTTCTTTTTTCCTCTCTTGTTGTTTACTTTTGTGTTTGCTTTTTTTTGGCACTAAGTTTTCTTTTTTCTTTATTTTTATTTTTATCATAGAGTTGCAGGATGCAAGTCAGGATTAACTACATAAGTAGGCTGCATGCAAGTGAAGTTTGGACTTACTAGCCCTCTCTCCCCCTGGCAGTGGACCAGGTACCTTTTGTGTTGTCATGTGTTTCCCCTACCCTTCCACCCTCCTCCTCTAGCAGTGCCCAGCAACTACCGATGCCATTCTTGTGCTAATGTGACTAGTGTTCAGAGCCCACTTATGAGTGAGAACATGTGATATTCAGTTATTTGCATCTGTGATAGTTCACTTAGTATGATGGTCTCCAATACCACCCATGTTGTTACCAAGACCATGATTTTGTTCTCCTTTATGGCTGCGTAATGCTCCATTGTATTTGTACCACATTTTCTTTATCTAGTCCACTTTTGATGGGCAGCAGGGTTGGTTCTGTGTTTTGGCTATTGTGAATAATGTGGCAATAAACATGCATGTGCAGGTGTATTTTTGGTAAAGTGATTTATGTTCCTCAGGGTATATTCCCAGGAAAAGTAATGGTTAGTTGGTATGGAAGATCAACTTTTAGTTCTTTTAGGAATTACCACACTGTTTTCCATAGAGTCTGAATCAACTGCATTTCCATCAACAGTGTAGAAGTGCTCCCTTTTCTCAACACCTGCGCCAACACTTGTTTGGAACTCAAACAAAGAGAAAGGAAAAAAAAACCAATCCCATTAAAAAGTGGGCAAAGGACATGACATGGACATTTCTCAAATGATGACATACAAGCAGGCAACAGACAAGCAGGCAACAGACACATGAAAAAATACTCAGCCTCATTCCTTTCCTTCTCATTTGTGTATTTGCTATAATGTCTTTCTTTACATTTATCATGATGCTAACATAAAGAGTTTTGTAGGTATAGTAGACATTTTAAGCTGATAACAACTTAACATTGGTCACATAAAATATTGTATACTTCTCCCCTATCTCCTCACAATTTATAGTGTTTTTCTTGCCTTAATTTACATCTCTGTCTATTGTGTGGCCACTAGTTGTAGTTGTAGATGTTATTGTATTTTGTCATTTTGACTTTAAACTTTCATACTAGAGAATGGAAAAATTTTTATAGTACCAATACAGCACTTGGAGAATCTGACTTTCATTACAAATTTACCTCTACTGTTGAGTGTTTTACTTTCATATTTTTTCATGATGGTAATTATCATCCTTTTTCCCCCCAGTTTTACTATTCACTGAATGCTGGTCTAGTGGTAATGAATTCTTTCAGCTTTCGCTTGTCTGGGAAGGGCTTTATGTCTCCTTCGTTTCAGAAAGATAGATCTTCTGGCTATAGTGTTCTTTTTTTTCTTTCAGCACTCTAAATATATCATTTCTTCTTCTCTTTTTTTTTAACATTAATGCTAGGCTTTAATGCAATATATCTATTTGCCATTTCAACATGTAATTAATATTAAACATTATTAAGTTATTTTACACTGTCTTTTAAAAAATTTATTTATTAGAGTAGAGGGGTACAAGTGAGGATTTACTATATTAGTAGGCTGCATGCAGGTGAAGTTTGGGCTTCTAGGTGGACCTCACTGGTCCTGGTAGTGGACCAAGTACCCTTTGTGTTGCTACATGACCCCTCCCTCCTGCCTGCCTCCCTCCCCTAGCTTGCTGAGCAACTGCCCATCTCTTTTTCTCTTGGCCTTTAATGTTTCTGATAAGAAGTCTGCAGATAACCTACTGAGAATTCTCTTTCATATGACTTGAAACTTTTCTTTTGCAGTTATTAGATTTTTTTCTTTGTGAATTTTTAAAATTTATTTTTACTGTTTTCATACAGCTTGTTTTAGAGAGGATCCTTTTGGGCTATATTTAATTTGGGAATTTTGAGTTTCCTAGATCTAGATGTCCTTATCTCTCCCAAGAATTGAGAGTTTTTCAGCTATTGCTTTGCTAAGTAGATATTCTGAGTTTTTCTTTATATCTTATCCTGTGACACAAATGTAATACAAATATTTGTTGATGATATCCTAAAAGTTTCATCGGTTTTTTTTTGCATTTTTCTTATTTTTTCTTTCTAACTGGGTAATGTTTTCATGTTCAGAAATTCTTTTTTTCCTGCTTAATCTAGTCTGATTTTGAAGCTCTCAATTGTATTTTTTCATTATTCATTGAATTATTCAGCTTCAAGATTTCTATTTTGTTTGTTCTAATGATGTCTTTCTATCTATTTATCATCTATATCTTTGCTAAATGTATCATTCAGATCATAAATTGTTTTTCTGAATTTATTAAATGTATTGTTTATATTCTCTGGTATCCTGCTGAATATCCTTAATATCATTTTGAATTCCATTTCAGATATTTTATAAATTTTTTTTCTTTATGTGTTGACACTATTGTCTTATTGTATTCTTTGAGGGGATCTTTTTTTCCCTTTTTCGTGTATACATGTAGTAAAGCAGGTATTTTTTTGTTTTTTTAATTTTTAATTTTAAAGATGTGGGGTACAATTCAGGGTTAGGTACACAAATGGTAATTATGCAGGTGTCCTTGTTGATGAGGTGTGCCTCCCACAGCAGATTCCCAATACTGCCAATCCACACCTCCATCCCATCAGCAGTTTCCCACTACTGCCAATTCTTTTCTTATAGTATTATGATAATATTCAAGGTCTGAAGCAAGTATTTTTTTTAATTTTATGAAGTGGCTTTCAAAGGAAGACACTTTTTCTCTGTAGATGGGTCCTAGGGTGTCATTGGTGGGCTTGGGTTCTGGGTGGACTCAATAATGTGATATCTATGCCTTTTCTTCACCTGTAATCTTTGTCAGCAATGTCTACAACTACCTCAGTGGCCTCAATTGTGAGAGTTTATGATAACAATGGCACAGATTTTCTGGGAATGGACGTGTTTGTTGATGTGTTAATCATGTGCAAATGAATCATATTGATGTCTGTGCAACGGGCTTTCCAGGGATCAGGGTTACCACAAGGCTGACTTTCAAGCTTGGCGTTCACAGGCACAAAGAACTGGCCAGCTAGTGAGCTTTTCCGGGAGGTAAATCTTCCACCAGATCAGCAACTGGTAAAGGCATGGGTATACTAAACAAGCTGGTTTTGTGATGGTCTTTCTGGGGACGTGGGACTTGCATTTTACCGGCTTTCAAACTATACATGGGTGTACACAGGACCAATAGTCCAAAAGGCAGTGCAGTGGTCCCTTTGGGGAAGCGAGGCTGCTTCCCAACTAACTGTTGAATCAGGTGGAGTGCCTCATGTGTTTAGACAGCATGGCCATTGTTCCTTTGACAGGTCGAGACTCCATGCAGCAAGGGATGCGCAGAATAGGGTTGGGTTCAAGATAGTGCCAAGTCATAGCAACATGGGTTACCTGAGCGGTGCAAGGGCAGCTATGACTCTGAGATCTGTGCAACTGTGCTGACTCCTGGCAACTTCCTAAATTGAAGTCAGGCTGACAGGGCTGGTGTACTTTGCTGCAGAAAGGATTGCTGGTATCTGTGGTGGCAATAGGAATTTCTGAGGATATTCAGCTTATCTTTTCTTTAGAGAGAATCCTAAAGACAGGGAGATGTGGGACTGTTTCTATCCCAGATACTGGTGGAGAGGGGGGCGTGCCTCAGATAGCCTATCCTGGATTAGCGTCCTCCTATTGTGGCTGATGTCCAGGCTCTGTCTGGCTTCATCCCTCTCAGCTGTGTCGCAGCCATGTGGGTCTGATGTTCAGAGGATTGCTTGGGAGGAGGGTGTTGAGTCAGTTCCAGACTCATCGCTGATCTCTTTGGGAGTCTTTCTCATCCTTTTTTGGTCACACCCTTGGTCCCACAACTGAATTTGGGTAACGGATGGGGTGCCTGAGACTCAGCACTTGTCCTGTCCTTCTGGAGTTTGTGCTTTCGGGACATACCCTGGGTCATGACTAACCCCTGAGTAGTTCACTTCCCAGTCACAGAGATCAGGTCTGATGTTCCTTATATCAATCTAAAAATTCAAGGAAAATCAACCACCCAACCAACAATCAAGTAAACAACAACAACAACAAAACTTTATAAAAGCCTCATGACAGAGATAAACTCTCACATTTCAATAATCAGCCTGAAAGTGAACAGTCTAAATGCACCAATGAAAAGACATTGAATGGCAAACTGGATTATTAAAAAATAAAAACAACAACCATGCTCCAACAATATGCTGTGTCCAGGGAACATATCCCATTATAAAGGACACTCACAGATTCAAATTTAGAGGATATAAAACAAATATTCAGGTGAACAGAACACAACAAATGGCAATAGTTGTGATCTTAATATCAAACACAACAATCTTTGAGATATTAAAAATCTAAAAAGATACGTGACACTACATAATGATAAAAAAGTTCAATCCATCCACAAGAAATTTCCATCCTAAACATATATGCATCTGACACAAGGAGCATCAGCTTCTATAAAGCAGCTACTAAGTAAACTAAAAAAGATATTGACTCTAACATTATTATAGCTGGGGACTTAAATTTCCACTAACAACCCTAGATAGATAGATCATTGGGACAGAAAAATCAATAAGGAGCTCCAGACTCACAACTTGACACTTTACCAAATGGACTTAATAGATACCTACAGAACACTCCACCCAACAGTCACGGAATATGCATTCCATTACCAACACATGGAACGTACTTCCAGATTGACCGCATCCTCAGCCATAAATCAAGCATAAACAAATTTCATAAGATCAAAATGATGCCTCTCAGACCACAGAGGAATAAAAATATCAACACACACACCAAAAAACCCTCAAATCCACAAAGACATGAACGTTAAACAGCATGATGCTGAACAATTCCTGGGTCAGCTCAGAAATCAAAACAAATTAAAAGATTCATGGAAACAAATGAAAATAAAGATACATCTTAGCAAAACCTCTGGGATGGCATAAAGTCAGTACTAAGAGAGAAATTTAAATAACTGCAAGCACGCATCAAGAAATTAGAAAGATCACACATTAACAGCCTAACAAATCCCTAAGGAAGCTGAAAAGACAAGACCACCAAAACCCTCATTTTAGCAGAAGAATACAGGTCACCAAAGCAAAAGCCCAAATACAGGACATAGAAGGCAAGAATATCATGGAAAAAACAAAAAGCTGTTCTTTGAAATGATAAACAAGATTGATGGACTCCTCATCAGACTGACTAAGAAAAAGAGAGAAAAAGTCCAAATAAACACAGAAACGCAAAAGATCAAGTCACAACTGACCTCAAAGAAATACAAATGATTATCAGAGATTATTCTGCACACCTGTATGGAAACAAACCCCCAAATCTAAATGAAATGGAGAACTTTCTGGCTTCATATAACCTTTCAAGGATGAAACAAGAAGAAATTGAGACCCTAAACAAACTAATAACAACCCAGAAAATTGACTCTGTCATAAGAAAACTACCTACAAAAAAAGCCCTGGATCAGACGGCTTTTCAGTTGAATTCTACTAAACATACAAGGAGGAGCTGATACCAATCCTATTGAAAGCATCCCAGGCAATCAAGAAAGATAGAGAACTCTCCCCAAATCATTTTATGAAGCTAACATCACATTGATACCCAAACCGGGAAAAGATCCAACAAAGAAAGAGAACCACAGGCCAATTTCCCTGAAGAACATAAATGCAAAAACCTCAACAAGATTCTAGCAAATTGGATTCAACAATACATCTCAAAAATAATCCACGATAACTGAGTAGGCCTTACCCCTGGGATAAAGGGCAGGTTCAACATCCGCAAGACCATAAACATAATTGAATACACCAACAGATGTAAAATCAAGAATCACATGATTACATTATTAGACACAGAAAAAGCTCTCAATAAAATCCAGCATCCCTTCCTGATAAAACCCTTTGAACACCTAGGTATAGAGGAAACATGCCTCAAAATAGTAGAGCCATCTATGATAAACCCACAGCCAACATATTGCTAAACAGACAGAAATTGGAAGCATTTCCCCTGGAAACAGGAGCTAAGTCTGGCCCCTGTCTCCTCTCCTTCTGTTCAACATAGTGGTGGAAGTCCTAGGTAGAGCAATCAGACAAGGGAAAGGTATCTAAATAGGAAAAGAGGAAGTTAACTTATTCCTCTTTGATAATGATATGATCCTATACCTTGAAAACCCAGTAGAATCTGTGACAATCCTTCTTACACTGACAAAGGACTTTGGTAAAGTCTCAGGGTACAAAATAAATGTCACATTCTTTTTTTTTTTTTGAGTTGGAGTCTCACTCTGTCGCCCAGACTGCCACTGCAGCCTCGACCTGCTGGGCTCCGTCGATCCTTTCGCCTCAGCCTTCCAAGTAGCTGGAACTACAGGCGCGCACTACCATGCCCGGCTAATTTTTTGATTTATTATAGAGATCAGGTTTCACCAAGTTGCCCAGGCAGGTCTCGAACCCGCGGATTCAGGCAATTCACTCACCTCAGCCTCCCAAAGCGCGGGATTACAGGCTGAGCCACCGAGCCCGGCCAAATGTCACATTCTTATTCACCAAAAACAAACAGGCAGAGAACCAAATAAAAAGCACAATCCCATTAACAATACAACCAAAAAAAACCAAAACCAAAACCAAAACCAAAACCAAAACAAAAATCCCAAAGCAAAAAAACTACTTGTCCATCTTGCTAATGTCCTGCTGGAAATCTTCTACATTTATTTAAATTTTTGTGAAGTCTTTAGAAATTTTTGTATTCAAGGTCATGCTATCAACAAGAAGGGACAATTTTACTTTTGTTTTCCAATTTTGATATATTTTATATCTTTCTCTTGTCTAATTGCTATGTATAGCAAAAAATAAAAATGATGAGAGTGAGCATTGTTGCTTATTTTTTATTTTGGAGAGAAAGCCTTTAGTTTTTTGCTATTGAGTATAATGTTAGCTCTGAAGTTTTCAAATATCACCTTTATTATGATTAGGTAATTTCCTTCTATTTCTAGTTTTTCTTTTTATGATAAACTTGTTGATTATGTTCAGTGCTTTTTTATATCTATTAATTTGATCATGTAAACTGTATTCATTGTTCTGTGATATGGTATATCACATTGATTTTCTTTTGTTCAACCATTCTTACATTTCAGAGATAAATTACACTCGATTTGTGTGATGCTTTTAATATGCTGTGGATAGACTTTTTGAGAATGTTTACATCTATATGCATCAGGAATATTGGCTTTTAGTTTTCTTTTTTTGTAATATTTTTATATGGATTTGGTGTCTGGCCTCATAGAGTAACTTTGGAACTGTTTCTTTCTTTCTTCTTTTTTTTTTATGTCTTAGAGAATTTAAGAATAATTGGTATGGTGCTGATTCTTCTTTAAATTTTTGGTAGAATTCACCAGTGAGTTCCTCTGACCCTGGACTTTTCATTGTTGGGAACTTTTGATTACTGATCTAGTTTTCATGCTTTCTATGAGTCCTTTTATGTTATGTACTTCTTTATGAGTCATTCTCAGTAGCTTGTATGTTTATAGACTGTTGTCAATTGCTTCTAGCTTATCCAGTTTGCTAATATATATTTTGTCATATTTCTTAAACTTAAAAAAAAATTCCGTGTCATAAGTTTTAATGTCTCTGTTTTATTTTTGATTTTAATTATTTTAGTTTTTCTATTTTCCAGGTATATCTCAGCAGAATTTCCAATTTTGTTTATCTTTTCAAAAAATGTACTCACTTTTTCATTTTTATATTGTTTTTCTACTTTCTCTTGTTTATGTTTGTTCTACTCTTTGTTTTTTCTTCTTTTATTCCCTCTGCCTACTTTGGGTTTTGTTTTTTCTTCTTTTTTTTAACCCCCCTCTAAGTAAAAATAGCTTGTTTGCTATATTTGTATTTTTCAAAAATATAAATATATAGTTAGGAACTTCCCTCTGCTTTTGCTCCATCCATGGTTTCAGTATTTTTTTGGTTTTGTTTTTATGCTTTTGTTCATCTCAAGGTATTTTCTAATTTCCATTTTGATTTTCTCTTTTACCCAATGGGTTTTCAAAAATGTGTTTTTTAATTTCAGCATATTTATTAATTTTTTTTAGATCTTATTCTATTGATTTCTAGTTTAATTCTATTTGTGCTTAGAAAAGATACTTGGCATGATTTTAATTTATTAAAATTTGTTAGACTTGTTTTGTGATCTAATATGTGATCTATCTGGAGAAAGATACATGTGCACTTGAGAAGAAGGTTTATTCTGTTTATGTTGGATGCAACATTCTGTATGTGTTTGTTAAAACTATTTGGTTTAGAGTGTCATTCAGGTCTTCTGTTCTTTTATTAACTTCTGTCTGAATGTTCTATCCATTATTTATAATAGGATATTAAAATCTTTCATTTTTGTGTTGGCGTTTATTTTCCCTTCAGTTTTACTTACTTATGTGTTCTAGTACTGAGTATATTCTGGTATGAATATTTATAATTATTGTATCTTCTTTAGATATTTTATCATTACAAAATGCCCTTTTTCTCTTATGGCAGTTTGTTTCTTAAAATTCATTTTATTTTATATAAATATAAAAATTCCTGCCTCCTTTTGGTTACCATTTGCATGGAATTTCTTTATCTATCTATTCATTTACAACCTATGTCTGTCCTTAAGTGCAAAGTGAATTTCATATACACTTTATAGTTGGCCCTTGCTTTGTTATCCATTCACCATTTTATGTCTTTTGATTATACAAAAGCTGCACATTAATATAAATATAACTATATATTTGAAACAATTATTAATAGGGAAAATTTGCTATTGCCAACTTGATTGTTTTCTGTTAATATTACATTTTAGCTGTTTATCTTTTCTAGCAGTCTTCTTTTGTATTTTAAAAATATTTGTTCAAGGTCTGCTTATGAGTGAGAACATATAGTACTCTGTCCTTGGTTTCTGTGATAGATCACTGAGTACTATCAACTCTAAATCCATCCAAGTTGCTGCCAAGTACATATGTTTGCCCTTCTTTGTGGCTGCATAAT
>CAUYQG010224671.1:0-13420 GCA_963574415.1 Tarsius wallacei | reverse complement strand
AGTTCCAGCTACTTGGAAGGCTGAGGTGGAAGGATCGCCGGAGCCCAGCAGGTCAAGGCTGCGGTGGCCGGGAGCGGCCACTGCACTCCAGTCTGGGCGACAGAGTGAGACTCCAACTCAAAAAAAAAAAAAAAAAAAAGTAAGAAGGAAGGCCAATGAATGATAGGCAGGGGACATATTCTCGAAGGTGGTAACAGTCCTTTCTATTTGCCTAGTGTTCTGTAGTTAATATAATCGCGTTGTCAATACTTGTTTAATACAATAAACCTATGAGCTAAGTAGAATTACTGACCCAATTTGTGAGTTACTTGCCATACTCCTGCCCAGGGGTCAAGTCAAAGTTATGGACCCAGGGCTTCTGACTGCAGCCCAGGTCTCCCCCAACAGTATCCTTCCCCTTTTCAAGAAAAGGAGCCCAACTGGATGCCCTGTGTTGGGCTAGGTTACATTCACTTAGGCCTGAATTAGATACCAAGAAATGATGAAATTCAGTCAGGTGTGGTTAATCACAAGAGTGTAACCTGTGACTGAACGGATGGCTGTCAGTGGACTGAAAACAACTGCTTTTGTTTCTTTCAAATTAGGTTATGAATTGCTCCCGTCCCCACTGCCCAAGCCAGAATCAGCAGCTCACGTTTATTGAGCGCTTACGATGTGCTGAATGCCGTACTCATGGCTTGACCTCTATCGAGCCTTATGATAACCCTGGTGTGTCTCTTGCTCCTGCTTACAGGTTCAATGAGGTACAGAGAGATTACAGTCACACAGCTAGGTAATGGAGCTGGACCGTTTGGCTCTAGTGCAAGTATGCGGTTCACAGAATTGAACAGAGTGCTTGGCTATGCTATCATAGCCTATAAAAGCAATATAAAGCTTCCACTAATAAATTATTTGGGAAAGAAGTTAGTCTGACTTTCCTAGACTCAGTGGGAATACTGAAAACGAGTCCTCATCTTTGCTTCTCAAAATGTTTGGGCTTAAGGAGTGTGGGGGTTGATGTAAAGATAATCATGTTCTCTGTCAGAGGGTGACAAGTTCACTCACCATTTATAGGACACCTGCTGGTTTCACTCTCTCTCTAGGTCTGTCGAGGATGTAGCAGCAAAACCCACACAGTGCATGGTGCTGGGCAACCTAACTTTGGTCAGCTTCCCAGAAGCAACGTCGTAGTGACACAGTGACACCCAGGTTTCAGCCAAACTTTTCAGCAGGAGAATGCTCAGCCCCTTCTACAGCTGGATTTTTTTTTTCTTTAAACAAATTGAGGGAGAAAAAAACAAACCCCATTGGTCCCTTGAGCAAGGAAGTTTTTGAGTTCTTGTATGATGATGATTGTGCTTGCGTGTGGTTTCCATTCTGGTTCTGTTTGTACATTGGACGCTGTGTTCATTGTATAAACACAGTAAGGCAGAGAGGCTTTTCCTCTACTGCCGAGGGTCCTGCAAACACCACCAGCTGGAGTGTAGGGACTCTGATGTTATTCCTATCCACTTGGATGGCTGTTTCTCAGTGGTGAACGCCACTCTGCAAACAGCCTGGCGAAAGAGGAAGACCAATGCCAATAGAATCAAAGAAGGGACAAGTTAGCACCATTCAGTGAAATGCTCTTTTTGGGGGGTATTTTCATAATCAATGCTGCAAGGCACTTACAGCTTTTCCATCGTTTAAAAATAATAGTTGCAAGACTCATATGTAGGGAATGGAGGGAGGTCACCAAAAGGGCAAAGGAATAGACAGAGTAGATGTGTCCTTGACTCAGATTTACTAGTGTTTTTGACTTCCTGTTGAGAACAAGATAGCACCCACTTTCTAATATGCCTCTCAGATGTGTTCGTTTAAACCTCTATAACATCTGAAAGTTGATTGGTTTGTTGGACAAGAAGGCATTTATAGGTAACTTCTCTTTCCAAGAGTTCATTTTTCGTATTCCAGAGAGGATAATTATCTTCTCTTTGTTTTTAACACCAAAGTATGAAGTTATATAATTTAAATGAATGCATCTTTTCACTAGAGTAGAACAATTACAGATCGTGAATTTGACAGTACAACCTCCCCAGGAAGCAGGATTCTGCCAGTATTTTAATTCTTTATCATAATTTAGGAGCCCCAGGGCAAGGTTGGGTGAAGAAAGTTTTTCTAGAAAATTAACATCCACAAAGGCACTAATAGAAACCTAGAGAATAGCACTCTTCTTGGAGAAAATTGGGGAGGAATCTTCTGGACCGAACACGTTTTCCTGGATCAAGTAGCAGATCACATCATTCCTGCCCTCTTGCTCTAAATGACCCTGATTCCCCTTTCTCTGCTTTTATTTTTTGTTGCTTTAAATCATCACATAAAATGGTGATATAGCCCTTCTGCATTTTACTTCCTATAGGTCAACATGTGACTTAAAAGGTAGTGAAAAGTTACAGCTCTTCATTTGGGAGGCATGAGGTTAACTACTTTGAACATAAAATGTTTCATTTCCATTTGCACGAAAGGCAAGAACTAAATATAAATTTATTTTTCACATAATGGCCTGAAATTTTCTTTCATGAATAAAAGTAATGGCCTATAAAGTAGTTTAAAAAGCCATTCAAGAGGCTGTTTTGATTAGGTGTCTGTATTTGACTAAGATACATTATTTTCTTAATAAGTTTCATTGCCTTTGGTGACTCCTCTCCTCAAAGGAAAGAAAAAAGCTAGTAAATTAAAGGTACATGCTAGCGCGTTAAAAAAAGTTCCCATGGCAGGACACAAATTATTTTATTACCACACCAACTGAGCTACTGATACTTCACAATTCATGAACAAATTTTCCATTACTATAGAGTCATGCTTTTATTGACGGTTATAAAAATCACCATTTGTATCTTTTTTATCCTGCTGTGTTTCTATTTTATTGGAAAAGTCCTGTAACAGGTATAACATCAGCTCAGATTACCAAGAAATCTATAAAATAGCTTCCTGCTACTACCTTTGGTGCAGATTGAAAGAATACATTATGATCCCACTGAGTCCCTGATAAAAACTGTGATTCACATACCCACATGATTTATCCTTAACTGTTAGATACCTGGGCTTTATCTGCTCTATTAAATTACAGGAGCATTTCACTGGTATTGATTAGGTATGTTTGGCACAAGTAAAGTACCTGGGTCATGAAATTTAGGCACAAACTTTAGGCACGGTAAGACAAGTAACAAAAGCAAAATAATGTTGCCATGAATGAACATGTTCCAGCAACAGGTCGCCTTTGCCAGTGCTTTGGTTGAAACTGACCATGTGGATCTCTGATACTCAGACACGGTGTGCACTTGAATTAGATAAAAACAAGACAAAGAGCATGCCCATAAACTGAAAGTAGCATTAACTGACTCCATTTTATGGTTGTACTTCCAAAAAGAAAAGGAATTGGCGCCATAATTTTTACAAATAATAAGTACGTGTTATGTTAGAACTTTCACAAACTCTTTGACCTTTATCTTTTGAATATTAATAGGAGAGCATCATTGATCAGCATTGCTCTTGAGGGCTGATAGTGTCAAAATTTTCATGCATGACCATGTCCATGGACCACCGAGAGAGATCAGCTGGATATATCTTTTTTTTCCTTCCACGTTGTTTTTGTCAATGTTCAAATATAATTTTTCTACCAATGAGGAATGAAGTTTGGTTTTAAGATACAGAGATAACCATATTGGTTATCTAGCCATATAAATTCTAGCTGATGTCTATAATACAGGTTACCCCAAATGAGGACATTCCAAAAGGTTCAATATTCCATGGATATCAAGGAATAACTTCCTAATCGTGTGTTGTTTGTGAATGCAAAGGATATACCGTGTTTGATATCACTATTTCTAGCAGGTTTTTGTATAGCTATTTATGCTTTTCAGAGTATTTTCAGATAGCTTATCTTATCCTTATAGAAACCCTACAAGGCAAGCAGATAGAGGAGTTACTTTACCCCTAAGGAAAATGATGGTTGTGTAATGGGAACAAAAGCAAATCCTGGGGCATCAAGTCTTCTACTAAAGAGGTTTTGGGTAATGCTTCAGGTAATCTTTGTTTGGTTTCACAGGACAATACTACAGTGATCTGAACCTACAATGTTATGAAACATAGATTAGTAAAAGGACCTAAGATTTAAGCTTTTTCTTCCATTATAAAGACAGTAAACAGCAAATACTGAAAAAGATGCTTTTGTGAATAAATGGAAAATAACCTTTGACCAAAGATTCAGCAACTTGAAAGTAAAAGAACACATTGAACACTGAGCAAAGGAGCTATGATTAAAATTAATTTCATTCATACAATTTGATGGTCTAGTTTATGAAGTGAAAGCTGGACTGTTGATAGTATGGAACAAGGATTTTTTTTTTTCCCAGTTACTGAAAAAGCGAAGGGTTCATTTTCTCCCTTTCATGTCTTTTGATTGACTACATTAACTACCAATGTCCTATTTTCTACCATGATTTTCTTCTTTAGGATGATCCATGAAGTTCTTAAAATGTTAACTTACTTTCTTATTGACTCACTTAATGATTTCAAAGATGCTTTATTTTTATTTCTGAGAGCTCTTCAATTGGTTATGTCTTCTAAAATTTGAACTTTAAATCTCTTTCTTTCTGTCACTTTGGTCCAATAATAATCTCTAAGCAAACACTTAAAAACACAGGAGACCTCTTTATAAAGTCATCTGGTGATTAATCTTTTGTATGGTGGAAATAAAATGCCTTTGTAATAGAAACTATTTCCAATAAGTTAGGTTTAAAATATATATATAGGGCTTCTTAAATGTGTATGTTTGCTTGAGTAGGAATGGGAAGATAGAGGATATGTGAGTAGACCTTAACCAATATAATTATTTGTCAATTTAAGTATAGCAAAAAGAAACATTTAAACATGCCCATTTTTATAATTTGGGAAAGTTATTTCCCCTATGATTAAAAGGTATCTCTTGTAAAGAACTCATCAAAAATATCCTGTTCCTCTAGCACTGAGATGATTGTAATTCTGTCAACATGTTGTAGGGCATATATAACCTTCTTTTATTGTGTCAGCCTAAAGGCACCCTTGATCTCAATTGGTGTGAATCTCATTTAATTGCCCAACTGTGGAAAGATGCAGGGTAGAATCTGTAATTTTTTTTTCTTAGTTCACACTCTCTTTTCCTCTTGAAGCTGAATATGTCTAGCCGGGAGAGCTCCCTAGTTTTGATGGCTAGTCTCTAATTAGTTATAATTCAGCTACCATCCTGTTTTATATTCCAGGTCAATATTAGTAATTGCACTGCAATCTTTCTTTACTTTTCAAGGCAAAATTTCCTTTTGCCAAGGATAATTCTGATAATGTTAGCAGCAACAAAGTCATTATAGACAAAATAATAGTAGTATACATGCAAAAAAAAAAAAAAAAGGAACTTCAGGAAGTTGCCCACATTTAAAGGCTTTTGGTTCTTTCTTTTTTCTTTTGAATTGGAGTCTCACTCTGTTGCCCTGACTGGAGTGCAGTGGCACATTCATGGTCACCCCAGTGTTGACCTGCTGGGTTCCAATGATTCTCCCGTCTCAGCCTTCCAAGTAGCCGAAACTACAGGCGCGAGCTACCACGCCCGGCTAATTTTTGATTTTTATTGTAGAGACAAGGTCTCGCCAAGTTGCCTGGGCTGGTCTTGAACTCGTAGGCCCAGACAATTCACTCACCTTGGCCTTCCAAAATGCTGGGATTACAAGATGAGCCACCGAGCCCAGCTAAAGGTTTTTCTTAAGGGAAATTTCATGTTTTCTAATGGCCAAAAGATGTTTGTTATTTTGGGGGGCTACGTTTTTAATCACCGTCTCAACCTTCTCTGAAAATAGAGTCTTAGTATAGATCTCATTGCCCTCAAAGCATTGATACCCATGTTTTCTTTGGGTGCTGGTTCAATTCATTCACAATAGTTGGTCCTGCCCTTGATTAAACTGCCTGAGAATGCGGGCATCACTGAGTCTTAGAGGTGATAAAAAATGTGAGAGCGGAATTGCGGGACATACCAGGATTTGAAGCTACCTCAAAACAAGCGTTCGTCTGATTAGTTCCCGTATCAAGATCACTGGAGTGCAATATGTGATTATCTCCAGTTCTCAAGATGCATAAATGCACTCTGGGGGTAGGTAGGCACATGATAGAGTCAAGCAGTTGACCTTTTAGGCATCATATAGCTTAGGGTGTTTGGGTTTCTTCCAGTGTTTAGATCAGGGGTCCCCAATCCCTGGGCCACAGACTAGTAGCGGTCCCTGGTCTGTTAGTAACTGGGCCACATAGCAGGTGATGAAGCAGGCAAGTAGGAGTGCGAACCCTATTGTGAACCGTGAATGCAAGGTATCTAGGTTGTGTGCTCCTTACGAGAATCTAATGCTGGAGGATCCCTACTTCTCCTGCTCCCCGATCTATGGAAAAATTGTCTTCCACAAAACTTGTGCCTGATGCCAAAAAGGTTGGGGACTGCTGGTTTAGATGACAGCTAGTCAGCCAATAGATATTTCCCGAACTTTTCTATGTGTCAGGCACTGTTCCAGGCTCTGAGGATACAGCAATGAACAATGTAGTCGCTGCTGGCAAGGGGCGTGCCTTCTAGTGGTGAGAACAGACAATAGATATGTAACAAGACAATTTCAGGACTAGACATCAGGGAAAAGAAAAAAGGGGTTAATGTTCTACTAGAGTGACAGGAGGTGGGGCTGCCTTACCTAGTCACAAAGGCCTTTGGAGAAAAGGCTACTGGGGCTGGAGCGAGGATTTGGGGAAAGAGTGTCACAGGTAACAAAAGGCCTTACAATGGAAACAAACTTAACGTGTTGTAGGCTAGTAAGGTGAGTGTGACAATTGTGTTGTGAGTGGGAGGAGGGATGGTAAGGGCGAGGGCCAGGTTTGAAAGGCCTTGTAAATGTTATTGGGGGTAGAATTCAGCCCAAGTCTAATGGGTGCCGAGGGCTCCAAGCTTTAGAAGATGGCTTTGTTGGCAGAGCAACAGTTAAGAGAATATTGCGTTCATCTGGGGAGAGACACAGTGGTGTGTACTAGGGTGTAATAGGGAAGAAGGTGGACACTGGTTGACTTTGGAATATATTATGGAGGCTGGATATTCATCTGTAGCCCAGAAAAGATGACCCATAGATTTGGGAGAGGATAGGGGTATGAGTGGCCCAGTGGATATGTTAAATTTAAGATGCCCATTTGGTTTTCCAGATGAAGGTGTCAGGTGGGAGCTGGATGTCTGAATACAGGGCTCAGTGGAGTGGTCTAGGGTGTGAAAATCATTCTTTGCTGTATGGGTTGTCTTTGAAACCACGAGGCTGGATAAGATCCATAGAAGGAGAGGGTGGAAGGAGAGAAGGACTGAGGACAGGACCCTGTAAACACTGCAATACTTATAGCTTTTGTAAATAAATGATCCAGTGAAGGATCTTAGAAAAAAAATGGTCCATGATCCATGACAGTAAGAAAACTAGGCAAATACAGATCACGAATGCCAAGAGAATACAGTGATTAGAGCAGAAGAGTGCAGTCAATCATGACAAGTGCTACTAAAATGTTAAGTAAGAATGGTACACTCTGACAATTCTTGTATCTTGTGAGAGGATGCAAAGCTTCTCTGATGGATGGACTTGGGTGGTGATCTATCATGTAAGCCTTAGCTGACCTGCCTTTCAAAGACAGTGAACTTGCTGTATTCTGATAGATTCCAGTTTCTTGTATTTATATCCACCAATCTCCAAGGAACTTGATAAAACCAAACTGCAGAGACATGCTAAAATCTTTTGAGATGAGAAAGTCAGGGAAAAATGGGCCCCACATTGTTCTAGAAACAGGAAAATGATGTCCTAGAGAAGTTGAGGATTGCTGGATCTTAGTACTCCGACTGTGGCTTCTTACCTGCAAATCCAGAGATACACAGTTTGCCATCCTCTCGTGAAGTGAACCAGTAGTAAAATAAACGCATTCATTTTTTCTCCTCTATTTTCATGGTGCACCTGGTTAGTCATTATAACAAACTCCCAGGAGTATACGTTGGGAGTTACCTTTGCTCAGTGAAGGTTAAGAGTGGACTTTGGATACCAGGTCAAAAATACAGTCTACTTGTAACTCAGAAATGCAATCCTGAGACTAGTAGAACACAAGGCCTTTCATCTTTTACTTAAGAAACCTATGAGACACACAATAAAAATATAAATTCCATAATGTCATAGTTCCTGGCCTATATGTTTCCTTGGTTTAACTTACAGCAAACTTTAGTGATGCCCTCAAATTTCACTTCAGTGATGTTTCAGATTCGTTTTTATGGCCAATAGCAGTTCATGTAATTAGCTGTCTCTTAGGCAGCAATATTAAGCAGTGGTTCTCAATGGGGAGGGGGTCGGGGGTGATTTTGCCTTTCAGAAGACCTTTGGCAATGTCTGGGGACAGTGAGAGTTTTGCTTTTTTTTTTTGAGTTGGAGTCTCACTCTGTCGCCCAGACTGGAGTGCAGTGGCCGCTCCCAGCCACCGCAGCCTCAACCTGCTGGGCTCCGGCGATCCTTCCGCCTCAGCCTTCCGAGCAGCTGGAACTACAGGTGCGTGCCACCCCGCCTGCCTAATTTTTTGATTTATTGTAGGGATGAGGTCTCGCCAAGTTGCCCAGGTGGGTCTCGAATCCGCGGGCTCAGGCAATCCACTCACCTCAGCCTCCCAAAGCGTGGAATTACAGGCTGAGCCATCGAGCCCGGCGAGTTTTGCTTTTAATATTAATCTAGTTATTAGAGGCCAAGGGCATTGCTGCATATCCCTCAACACCCAGGACAGCTCTCCAAAACAGAACTCCTTGGCCTAAAATGTCAACAGTGCTGAGGTTAAGAAAGTCTGATAGAAAGAACACTCTAAAAACCATAGTTTATTCTTACCATTAGCCTTAATTTTAAAATGGGTTGAGAGTCCAATCTTGTTCATATTTCTGATTGTTATGCCATTATAGAACCAATATTAATGTCTTGGTCCTATGCCATTTGTTTCACTTTTAAAAAAGAAAATGAGAAAGGTATTACATTAGAAGTACAAAAAAATGCCCACAGCTTTCTACTGATTCCATTAATGCATTTTAGCATTTCTTGTGAAGTTTTTGTGTGTCACTGATATTGCAGATGGAACCCCTACTGCTCATGAGACAAAATCTGACATTTTAAAGATATTCTAAGAGAGAAACAAAAATGAAAAAAAAATCAGATTTTAAGCTCACCAGGTACTGGGTAGCCAGTACAATTCATTTTCAACCAAACTATTCGTACCTCAATCATATTATCAGATCAAAAGCATACTTTTGCTATAATTCATTGTGCTTATAAAATGATGCTAGACGCAGAGCATATGCTTAATATATGCTTCTTGAATAAGCGACACCCACTGACTAAACGCCTTCCTGTTTCCCTGTAGTTATTCCTACTTAGAGATATGAAATCCCAGTCAGAACATTTCTTTGCTTGGACACTAATTATCCCCATACCATGGGATCTTTTATTTTAAATCCATGTCTTTCACCTACTTTATGATGAGAAAACTGATAATTTGCCTGAAAATTTTAATTTAAGGAATGCAGTTTCCTCCCTTTTTTCTGTTTCAAGGATACTGTTAAAATGCTCATCCCCTAGTGAGGAAAACTGTTTTTTTGTTTGCTGTTGAAGGCATTTAGTGTCTCATGAGTGAGTCCTTGCAAAGTGGCAGTCAGGCCTGTGAGTTTTTATGATTGTTCTGAGGATGACTCCATTAAAGCATCTTTCTGAGGTTGTGGGGTCCAGCACAGAGGAACCACCAGTAGAAGAATGGACCACACATATATTCTTAGCTGTGTTACTCACTCAAGCACCAAGCCCTCAGTCGCCAAGAGGGACACCCATCTTTCTTCTACAATGATTTTGTGGGGAAATTTAGGATGGTCTAATGCACACCAAGCAATCACACAACAAACCTGAAAAGAAGAGATCACACATGGATGCCAAGAGATGGGAATACAGAATTCTGACTGCTTGACTTTTAAATGTATTATAATTATTTTCAAATATGTGTATGTGTGCGAGGGTGGGCATAAGCAGGAAATGGCTTTCTTCAAAGTTAAGGTTTGTGTAGAAACCCTCTAGATAAGAGATAGGAAAGTGGAATGGGAATGGCACCAGTTGAAACACACGGGTGGCTCCAGCACCCCATGGGCGCCATCTCCCATACTCTACTTCCCGTTCCTGAAGACAGCGCATTTGGGATGGAGACTCACACCTGATCCAGAGGGCTTTATAGGGAGGAACACAACACCTACAAGAGGGGTGTCATGGAAGGACACCTGGAAATATGCCAGGTGGAAAATAAAATAAAATAGATCTTAATTACTATTATTTATTTCTTTAAAAATTTATTTATTTATTCTGTTTAAATGTGGGGGTGCATGAGCAGGTCTGTTACATACCCATATTGCATGATGGTGAGGTTTGGGGTCTATAGAACCCCATCACTCAGTGAAAAAGATCCTGAGTGCTTGATGTTTAAAATGTATCATAATTCCTATTATGAGTCTTACTGGATGTAACCGAGTCAAGTTGAGGTGTTTTTTTTTTTTTTTGGTCAGGTTAGACAACTGTCTTGCCTTTTTTTTGTTAAACAGTGATCAGGAATAACACAAGGAAGCATCTTCCCCTCTGCTTGAATACTGAGTAGCTTGGAAAATAAATATTATTTGAAAACTTTTGTATCTTGTAGGCCTTTACACATTCTTCTTATCAGGACGCCAATTATTGATGTTTGGGCAGTTACTTCCTAGGCTCTAACTTTTTGTGGAAAAAAATTATCATTCTTAAAACACAGAAATGTTGCTAGCTTCAAATTGGGAACAGGGCAGGGCAGGGGGTAGAGAAAGGAAATTAAAAAACAACAACCAAAAAACCCCAGAATTTTGAGATAAAAGAACCCTAAGAAGTGAGGATGAGGTTTGAAAGAGGAAAAAAAGGAAACTGGAGATTTCTTTTGAAAGACGTCCCCATCCTCTGGGCCTACATTCCTTCTGAATGTTAATTACAGTCTTTACCTTGGCATTTTGCTCTCATATCAGGGAAGCAATTACTGGCCTAATTCAAATTCATAGCAGCCATTAACAATGAACAAACAGATACATTATTTTAATTCCATTTGCTGCTTCCTTTCTGCTGATGTATTGACCCATGAAGCGTTGACTGGATGTCCTGTAATTGGCATTTGGCAAAGGTTGTTATCATCATCATCCTTTCTGTATATGAGTATTTATTAAGCATATATTGCATACATTACACCTTGCAAGGGCAGGCAGCTTAAAGACCACAGGCCAGAAATAGCCTTTGCCTTTCCGTAGATTATATAATGAAGCCTTCATTTACTTAGATACAAATTTAGCCTATTGTGTGTGTGTGTGTGTGTGTGTGAGCGTGTGTGTGCATGTGTGTGCGTGTGTCTTTGGAAGAACCAAGGTGAATTACAATACAATAACAGATTATTATTTCTTAAATATAATTTTCAGCTATTCTCAGTATATTATTTTAATCGTATATGTGGACTCTGTTTTTTGTTCAATACCACCTAGGCAAGATCTCACAATGAAATATAATTAATAAAAAGTAGACAAAGGCCGAGCTCGGTGGTTCAGCCTGTAATCCCGCGCTTTGGGAGGCCGAGGTGAGTGGATTGCCTGAGCCCGTGGGTTCGAGACTCGCCTGGGCAACGTGGCCGAGACCTCATCTCTACAATAAGTCAAAAATTAGCCGGGCGTGGTAGCACACGCCTGTAGTTCCAGCTACTTGGAAGGCTGAGGCGGAAGGATCGCCGGAGCCCAGCAGGTCGAGGCTGCGGTGGCTGGGAGTGGCCACTGCACACCACTCTGGGCAACAGAGTGAGACTCCAACTTAAAAAAAAAAAGGAGACAAAAAAAAGAGAAGTAGCTTTAACATAGAATACTCTATAACCCTTTCCCTATGATTTCCTTGTCTTTCTTGAGTCAATGACTTTTCTTATCATGAAACACTACAATATCATCTTCCTTTTCATTAGTTTTGCATGCCAACATTATATTTGTCAAGTTGTAATTTGGAGGTATTTTATATATGCCAAATCATTTGTTTGCTTTTGCTTTGTTAGGATCATTTAATGTCATTGTCCTGTGTCCCAAGATGCCAGCTATTATGTAAATTAATTAGTTTGACTAGAAATAGTATCAGTGTCCCTCACCACCCTGATAATCTCATGAGCTACCGGAAAGCCATTCACTTTCCTGGCTCTCAATTTCCTCATCTGTAAAGCAAGATAATAGGATTCTAGAGTGCCTTCTCATTATGAGATCTTACATATTTATTTAAAACATATGTTCATTATCATGCCTAAACATGATTCTGTGTTTCTCAACTTGTGGACTGCGCCAGTGCTATGAAATACTGTACAACAGGAAAAATTAGTTTAACAATGCATTGATGTTCCTTCTTTCGACCTGCTGGTCTCCGGTGATCCTTCCGCCTCAGCCTTCCAAGTAGCTGGAACTACAGGTGCGTGCTACCATGCCTGGCTAATTTTTGATTTATTGTAGAGATGAGGTCTTGCCAAGTTGCCTAGGCGGGGCTCGAACCCGCGGGCTCAGGCAATTCACTCACCTCGGCTTCCCAAAGCGCTAGGATTACAGGCTGAGCCACTGAGCCCAGCCTGATATTCCTTCTTTCATGCCCTTTGATTTTGCTCCCTGCCTAAAATACACAGTATTTTTAATGACTTCTTTCCTCAAAATCAGCTTCTAAGTCCTTCATTTATGTGAAAATACCAGCTGCCAATAATTGTTGAAATATTTGTTTCAGCTGGGCTTGGTGGCTCAGCCTGTAATCTTGCGCTTTGGGAGGCTGAGGTGAGTGGATTGCCTGAGCCCGCGGGTTCGAGACCTGCCTGGGCAACTTGGCGAGACCTCATCTCTACAATAAATCAAAAAATCAGCAGGGCATGGTAGTGCGTGCCTGTAATTCTGGCTACTCGGAAGGCTGAGGCGGAAGTATTGCCGGAGCCCAGCAGGTCGAGGCTGCGGTGGCCGGGAGCGTGCCACTGCACTCCAAACTGGGCGACAGAGTGAGTCTCCAACTCAAAAAAAAAAAAAAAAAGAAATATTTGTTTCTCTGAAGTAATTCCATTTTAACCTCCATTAGTAATAATTATTAAAGATAGCATCTAATGCATAAAGTGTCAAATCATATTTATCCCCCACCTTTTTTTTTTGCCTGCTTATACTGAAGTTTTTTTTTTTTTTTTTTTTTTTTTTAGTTGGAGTAACACTCTGTCGCCCAGGCTGGAGTTCAGTGGCATTCGCATGGCCAAACCAGCAACAAACTGTTGGGCTCCGGCAAACCGTCCATCTAAGCCTTCAAAATAACCTGAA
>CAUYQG010224670.1:0-14591 GCA_963574415.1 Tarsius wallacei | reverse complement strand
AAGACTATTATAAACACCTCTATGCAAACAAACTAGACAATCTAGAGGAAATGGATAAATTCTTGAAAGCATACAAATCTCCCAATCTTGAATCAGGGTGAAATAGAAACCCTGAACAGACCAGTAACAAGTCATGAGACTGAAACAGTAATTAGAAGTCTCTCAACAAGAAAAAAGTCTGGACCTGATGGACTCACAGCTGCATTCTACCAGACCTTCAAAGAAGAATTGGTACTAATTTTACAGAAGCTATTTCACAAGATTGAAGAGGGGGCCTCCTCTCTAACGCATTCTATGAGGCAGTATCACTGTGACACCAAAGCCAGGAAAAGACACAACAAAAAAAGAAAACTACGGACCAATATCCCTTAGAAAAATAGACACAAAAATATTCAGCAAAATATTAACAAACCGAATTCAAGAGCACATTAAAAAAAATTATGTACCACCACCAAGTGGGTTTTATCCCAGGGATGCAAGTATGGTTCAGTACATGCGAGTCAATAAATGTGACCCACTACATACATAAACAGAATTAAAAACAAAAATTGTATGATCACTTCAATAAACACAGAAAAAGCATTCGATGAAATCCAGCATCACTTCATGATAAAAACCTGCAACAAAACAGGCATAGAGGGAATATTCCTCAAAATAATAAAAACTATAGTCAACAAACGCACAGCCAATGTCATCCTGAATGGAGAAAATTTGAACACTCTTCCCTCTCAGAACTGGAACAAGGTAAGGATGCCCACTTTTTTTTTTTTCTGAGTTAGAGTCTCACTCCGTCACCCAGGCTGGAGTGCAGTGGCATGCTCACGGCCACCCCAGCGTTGATCTGCTGGGCTCGGGTGATCCTTCTGCCTCAGCCTTCCAAGTAGCCGGAACTATAGGTGCGTGCTACCACGCCTGGCTAATTTTTGATTTATTGTAGAGACGAGGTCTCACTAAGTTACCTGGGCTGGTCTCGAACCTGCAGGCTCAAGCAATCCACACACCTAGGCCTCCCAAAGAGCTGAGATTACAGGCTGAGCCACTGAGCCTGGCCTGGATACCCATTTTTACCACTACTATTTAACATGGTACTAGAAGTCCTAGCCAGAGCAATCAGGCAAAAAAGAAAAAAGAAAGAAAGAAAGAAAGAAAGGGTATCCAAATTGGAAAAGAAGAAATCAAACTATCTCTGTATGCTGACAATATGATCTTATACCTATAGAACCCTAAAGACTCTTGCACTTGACAAATGAATTTGGTCAAGTTTCAGGATACAAAATCAGCACACATAAATCAGTAGCACTGCTATACACCAATAGCAACCAAACTGATAAATAAATCAATAACTCAATTCAATTTACGATAGCAGCCAAAAAGCTAAAATACCTAGGAATATATTTAACCAAAGAGGTTAAAGACCTCTACAAGAAGAGCTATAAAACTCTGATGAAAAAAATTGCAGGCCAGGCTCGGTGGCTCAGCCTGTAATCCCAGCACTTTGGGAGGCTGAGGCGAGTGGATTGCCTGAGCCTGCGGGTTCGAGATCTCATCTCTACAATAAATCAAAAACTAGCTGGGCGTGGTAGCGCGTACCTGTAGTTCCAGCTACTTGGAAGGTTGAGGTGGAAGGGTTGCCGGAGCCCAGCAGGTCGAGACTGTGGTGGCCGGGAGTGTGCTACTGTACTCCAGTCTGGGTGATGGAGTGAGACTCCAACTCAAAATTTAAAAAAAGAAAAAAATTGCAGAGGACACAAACAAACGGAGAAACACTCATGCTCATGGATTGGAAGAATCAACACTGTTAAAATGACCATATTAGCCAAACTAATCTACAGATTCAATGCAATCCTATCAAACTACCAATATCATTTTTCACACAATTAGAAAAAACAATCCTAAAACTTGTATGCAACCAAAAAAGAACCAGAAACCAGAATAGCCAAAGCAATCCTAAGCAAAAAGAACAAAGCTGGAGGCATCATATTATCTGACTCCAAATGAAACTACAAGGCTATAGTAACCAAAACAGTATGGTACTGATACAAAAGCGATACATGGATCAATGGAACAGAATAGAGAATCCAGAAATAACCCAAATGCCTACAACCAACTGATCTTGGACAAAGCAGACAAAAACATACAATAGGGAAAGGACACCATAATCAACAAATGGTGCTGGGAAAATTGGATAGCTACATGTAAAAAATGAAACTTGACTCCTACCTCTCCCCATATATATACATTAATAACTTAAGATGAATTAAGTAATTAAATATCAGACCTGAAACCATAAAAATCCTAGAAGAAAACCTAGGAAAAACTCTTATGGACACTGGCCTAGGCAAAGAATTTATGGCTAAAACTCCAAAAACGAATGCAACAAAAGTAAATAAATAATAAATAAGCTTAATTAAACGAAAAAGCTTCTTCACAGCAAAAGAAATAATCAACAGAACAAATAGGCAACCTACAGAATGGGAGAAGATATTTGCAAACTATACATCTGACAAAGGACTAATATCCAGAATCTACACATAGCTCAAACAAATCAGCAAGAAAAAAGCAAATCACCCCATTAAAAAGTGGGCAAACAACATGAACAGACATCTCTCAAAAGAAGATATACAAATGGGCAACAAACATATGAAGACATGCTCAACATCACTCATCGTCAGAGAAATGCAAATTAAAAATGCATTGAGATGCCACCTTATACCAGTCAGAATTGTCATTATTAAAAAATAAAAACAAAAAGATGCTGGTACAGATGTGAAGAAAAGGGAACACTTACGCACTGTTGGTGGGAGTGTAAATTAGTACAACCTCTATAGAAAGTGGTATGGATATTTATCAAAGAACTAAAAGCAGATCTACTATTTGATCCAGCAATACCACTACTAGGTATCTCCCTAAGGAACAGAAGTCATTACATAAAAAAGATACCTGCATCTACATGTTCATCGCAGCACAATTCACAATTGCAAAAATGTGGAATCAACCTAAATTCCCATCGATTGATCAGTGGATAATGAAAATGTGGTATACATATACCACGGAATACTACACAGCCATAAAAAAGAATGAAATCATGTTCTTTCAGCAACATGGATTGAGTTGGAGATCATCATCCTAAGTAAACCAACTCAGAAACAGAAAACCAAATACTGCATGTTCTCACTCATATGTGAGAGCTAAATGGTAACAAAGATAAAAATAATAGACATTGGTGACACCAATAAGAGGGGAGGGAGAAGGGGCGTAAGGTTCAGAAACTATGTTCACTATCTAGGAAAGGGGCCACCTGAGGCCCAGTCTCCACCACTGCATAATATATCCATGGAGCGAACATGCGTGCGTATGCTGTGAATTTAAAATGAGATAAAAATTTTAAAAATACAATAGGAAAAAATTTTTTTTTTTTTTTTGAGTTGGAGTCTCACTCCGTCACCCAGAATGGAGTGCGCTCCCGGCCACTGCAGCCTCGACCTGCTGGGCTCCGGCGATCCTTCCGCCTCAGCCTTCCAAGTAGCTGGAACTACAGGCACGTGCTACCACGCCCGCTAATTTTTTTTTTATTTATTGTAGAGATGAGGTCTCGCCAAGTTGCCCAGGCGGGTCCCGAACCCGCGGGCTCAAGCAATCCACTCACCTCAACCTCCCAAAGCGCGGGATTACAGGCTGAGCCACTGAGCCTGGCGGAAAAAAATTTTTTTAAAGATATGTCCTGTTTTTATTTTTAACTTCTCAAATTGAATGCATAGGTCATTTAAAGCTATGAGAATCTGACATACATTATTTGCATTTTAGAGTTTTGATTTTCTCTTTGACACAAAAGTTATTAGAGAATTTTTAAGTATAGTAATTAAAACAAAAACCTTTAAATTTGGAGATGGTTTCATCTTTTCAAATTAAAATTGAGAGTAGTTTTATTGACTACTGGATAGCATTACCTGTTAAGGATTCCTTGTCTCCTGAGTTATATGAAGATTCAGGGTGTCTTTTCTGTCCTATACATTTTCCAGCTCTTTGGTAGAAATACGGGTTGCTAAATTCTTCTTGATTTACATTAGAATCAGAAGCACAAAATAAATCCAAACTGGAGACAGATGGTAATTCTCTCCAGAAAGTCTTCTTAGTCTCATCATTTGAACTTTCGTACCTGAAATCTTCAAACTCATTTGATAGACATTTTTGTTGATGAGTGAATAAGTTATCTTTCTGAGAGTACCACTTGTCACATGTAGTATGCTCTGCACCATACTGCAAGTTGAATGAGTGATTCTCTGGTTCCCACACATTTTTCATAAAGTTCCAATGAAGAGGAGATTGAGAGCCCTCTAGTGAAGAGATAGGAGCAGATACTTCTTTATTTATGAATCCTTTTGCTTTGTGTGTTCCCTTTTTCTGACAATTTATAAAATTAGGGACAATTGATACTCTCTTCTGTGTGTCAACTGGTGATATTATAGTTTCACAGTTCATTTGTGTTAGACCCAAAGAAAAGACATCTGACTCCGAATCACTCTGGTTTAAGAAGTTACAAGCTGCTTTCCTTGGTTCCATATTAATTAGAAAATGACTATTCTGCATTTTATTAGGGTTACAAATGGGGTCTTTCCGGTAGCTGGTCTGATTGTATGAAGTCACAGATGGTAAAATGCGTGGCATTTCTTTTAGTTCAATAAAGGAAGAGTTATAATTTGAAGTGGTGTCTGTATCTTCCTCCATTGTCTCTCCTAATTCTGAATATCTGTGATATTCATTGTGTTTTTGAATAACAGAATCTGAAGAAGCAGAAGCTGAACTCTGAGAAGACAAGGTACTAGTCTGATTTCTATTTTCCCAGAGTGATGAAATTTGAGGTGATTTTGTTACAGAAGGAGAACTAATCTTGAATAAGGAAGTGATGCTACAAAAATGCTAAAAAATTAATCAATACAATATAAATATCAGTTTAAATATAAATAATGCTTATCCATATGGAAAGAAGGCAAAATATAATGTTTTCATAGATATTAAATGAGCCAGGTAATTAAGAACATAAAATAACTAGGCTCCATTAAAGGAAAAATGTATTAAAATTTGCCTTTATCTTCTAATTACTTATAATATAATAATTTTTTTTTTTTTGAGTTGGAGTCTTACTCTGTCACCCAGACTGGAATGCAGTGGCATGCTCCTGGCCACTGCAGTCTCGACCTGCTGGGCTCCAGCGATTCTCCTGCCTCAGCCTTCCAAGTAGCTGTAACTACAGGCGTGCGCTACCATGGCCAGCTAATTTTTGATTTTATTGTAGAGATGAGGTCTCGCCAAGTTGCCCAGGAGGGTCTCGAACCCACGGGCTCAGGCAATCCACTCAGCCTCCCAAAGCACTGGGATTACAGGCTGAGCCACCGAGCCTGGCTTAATTGAATTATTTAAGAGCACAGTAATATTTCCAAATAATTTGAAGTGTGATGAACTGATTATATTAAATTGTCAGTTTAAAATGTATAATATGGGCCAGGTGTGGTGGCTCAAGGCTGTAATCCCAGCATTTTGGGAGGCCAAGGTGAGAGGATTGCCTAAGTCCAGGGATTCGAGACCAGCCTGGGCAACTTGATGAGACTTTGTCTCTACAATAAATAAAAAAAATTAGCCAGGCATGGTGGCGCACACCTATGGTTCCAGCTACGTGGAAGGCTGAGGCGGAAGGATCACCTGAGCCCAGCAGGTCGAGGCTGCAGTGGCCATGAGCATGCCACTGCACTCCAGCCTGGGCAACAGAGTGAGAATACAACTCAAAAATAAATAAATAAATAAATAAATAAATAAACAAACAAGTAAATAAATAAAATGTATAATATGATTGATAGCTAATGAGAATTCTATATAAAATTTAGTTCAAGTAAATTTTTTTTTTGCTACGTAAAGTCTAAAACCATTAAACTTGAAGAACTTCATTTTGAAAATTCTGTTTTAAACATAGTTACTCAAATTAAAAAAACTCATATAATAATATAGATTTCAAATAACTAACCTTTAACACTTTTTCTGGAACTTCAGGTAAGAGTTCCTGAAGTTGACATAGAGTTGCTAATAATATCCAACGCAGTGAAGGTCCCTTATTTAACATGAGCTGAGCCACCAATGGGTTAATACATGGAAAATCAAGTAAGTACTTTTCTTCCTAGAAAAGAGTTTAAGAAATAAATCAGCCAGTGGTCTTCTGAATGTGATACATTTTATTCTATTCACTGCAGTAGATTAAAAATTTTTGTCATCCCATCTAACATTCAGTTTGGGACACCTGGAAAAAATGTTACCAGAAAGTAAATTCAAGTACCTTTTTTTTTGAGTCTCATTCTGTTGTCTCATTCTGTTGCCCAGGCTGGAGGGCAGTGGCACGCTCACAGCCACCACAGCCTCGACCTGCTTGGCTCAGGCTATCCTTCTGCCTCAGCCTTCCAAGCAGCTGGAACTATAGGCATGTGCCACCATGCCTGGCTAATTTTTTATTTATTTATTATAGAGATGAGATCTCATCAAGAAGCCCAGGCTGATCTTGAATCTGTGGGCTCAGGCAATCCTCTCACCTTGGCCTTCCAAAGTGCTGGGATTATGGTGTGAGCCACCAAGCCCGGACTAAGTACATGTATTTATATTAGCTTTGCAAATATTTAATCTATATATTTAGAAAATAAACCTTGGATGGTGAAACTTCAAGCCAGGATTTATCCAACCATTCACGAGGCTCTCTCTTTGAGGTCATTAAATTGTGGTCAGCAATTTGTCGAATTATCAATGCAGTCTCTTCTACTCCTGGGGCAATTATAAGCTAAAACATATATTTTATATGTTAGATTACAGGAAATATTAGGAAGAAAAACCAAGCATTCAAAAATAGTTTTTAATTAGAAGAGAAAATTAAACATCAGCAGGTTCTAATCTTTAACACTACTTTAGATATCAACTTATTGATTTATCTATGTTAAACTCAGGACATTTTATTTGTGAGGATAGCAAATTTTCTTTCCTTCTTTAAATATGATATCCTTGTATTTTTCAATTTTTGGAACAAAATTGTTTTCACTTTCACTTGGCATTTATTAATAAGGTCTTTAAAATATATTTAGTTTTAAATTTCATTGATATTTATTTATTTATTATTTATTTTTATTTATTTATTTATTTATTGAGTTGAAGTCTTACTCTGTTGCCCAGACTGGAGTGCAGTGGCCGCTTCCGGCCACTGCAGCCTCGACCTGCTGGGCTCCAGCGATCCTTCCGCCTCAGCCTTCCAAGTAGCTGGAACTACAGGCGTGCGCTACCATGCCCGGCTAATTTTTGATTTATTGTAGAGATGAGGTCTCGCCAAGTTGCCCAGGCGGGTCTGGAACCCGCGGGCTCAGGCAATCCACTCACCTTGGCCTCCCAAGCGCGGGATTACAGGCTGAGCCACCGAGCCCAGCCAAATTTCATTGATATTAGAAGAAACAGCAATTTGAGTATCACTAGTAATATTTACTATTTTGCTCTTTCTAGGTTAAACCTAATAGTTCTCAACTAAAAAAAATCTTAAAACTATAGGGCCAGAATGTTCAAAAACAAAGTTAAAAAACAAAGATACTTATAAAGGAATTTGATGTTGTATTCAAAAAGAAAAAAATAAGATTCTGATATAGAGTAGTCATTTCCAGCATTTTGGGAATTGTTCATCAAATATTGACTTGATTCTGATTCCCTTGTCAAAAGTGTGTTTGTGTGTACGTGTGTGTCTATAATAAACATAACTCTAAAAAAAATTCTTTATATTCTGTTTCTTGTCTGCCACTGTTTTCCTCTATGGCCATCTCTCTTCTGAAATGTCAACCTTTTTCTTCTGCTTTCTCTTTGTTTTCTTCCTCATTGTTTAGATTTAGTTGGAGGAAAGGTAGTTCATATGTTAGCAGTTTAATGTGAACAGAGAAATACTGCTCTAAATAATCACATCTTGGAAATATAAATGTCCTGTACTTTAGTGGAAATTTAATAAACTGTAAAAATGTCACAAAATAATTATGACTATTTCTTCTTTTACAAAAATAACAAATACAAACTGTTAGTACACACTTGGGGTGTATATGTTTTCTAAAGTAGGATTTTCTTTAAATTATATCTTACAAGAAGCCCAGGCTCATTTATTTAAAAACTGTGCATTTACTCTTACATGTTTAAACTTCAGTCACCTTCAAAGCATTCTGTTTTTGATGCAATACACCTATTGAGATACTTTTTCCATTGCTCAGAACAGTTTTTTAATTTGTCAATTTTGATGCCCTTTAGTGCTTCTGCTATTTTTTTGTTTGTTTCACCACTTCCACGTTGGCAAGACAGTGAGAACTTTTTGCATCCAGGGAAACAAAAAATTATCACTCTAGGTGAGACTGGATGGATGGGAAGTTTGAAGTAGGGGGATCAAACCACTTTTGGTTAAAAACTGCAAAATACTCAGTGTGTTGTGGGGAGGTGCACTCGTAAATCACCCATCATAAAATGGGCAAACACGTTGAAAGAGTCTCCAAAAAAAAAAAAATTAACCGAAGCTGAACACAACTTCTCACAACAATGCTAGTTGGTACACTGATGCTGACTGAGTCCTAGAACACTTACCTAGTGAGAGAAGCCTGTACTATAAGGGACCTGCCCTCCAAAAGGTAATTCCAGTTATTTTGGGGTTCCTCCTTGTATATAGGTAGAGTACGCAGAAATACACTAGTCAATTATAAAGTATTTTATTGCTAGTTTTGGCTGTTTTGAGATAATATGACACTTTCATTTTAATATAAACTTTATTTTAAAAGATGTGAGTTTATGCTGGTGGTAATGAACATTTCCCTAATTTATTAGAGTAGAAATTCTGGGACTCATGGCTAGACTTGGGGGATTCAGGAACCACTGTAAATCGTTTATAAAATTTTGCACATGTATCTATGCATTTTTCTGCAAAAAGCGCTCATAAAAATTTATGGAACTTTAAAAAAATTAGAATAACATTTGGCATAACACCACTAGCAGTTTTTCCTTTTAATTTAAGAAAATATACTTAAACTTCCTAATATTTCTTTCATTTTCAGGCTCATTAGATTGTCAGGCTCTTCAGAAGCCTGAAAAAAAAGGTGCCATAATCTATACTGATGGGCTCTAAGAGACCTTATAATGTAAGGTAAAGCAACAACACATTCCAAAATAATATCAGTCTAGGGGACATCCTTTAATGTAATAATGTCATTAAGTCAGGAAAACAGGAGGCTGACCTGGTGACACCAGAGTAAGAACAAATGGACAAAAACTGCCTCTTAAAGTCCATGGAAAAAATGACCGATTTTTTTTCAGGTTATTATGTAAAACCCGAAAAGCTTTTGGAATAGTTTGATCTGGGTAGAAGCAGACTTTTGTTTGGAATAGATTGTTGCTGGGCCGTACTCCTACTTCATCCCTGAATGCTTTCCTTGAGTCATGCCCTTTCAGGACCACATTGCTATACCTGAATATAGTACCACTTGCTGGTATCATATGCCTCATGTATACAGTAAAAAATAATTTCTAAGGCATATCTTGCATATAATTGCCATGAGCTGAGAAGGTAAAAATTTAGCACATCTTTTATAAGGAACAATTTGATCATGGGATATTTGTCTTTATTCATATCTTGCCATGTTTAAAAACCATCTACGTAGTAATAGAGAGATAAAATAAAATTTTAAATTTATTAAACTAAAAGATTTTAGAACAGAAGTTTAAATAGTAAGATATTTATTAGTTTGAAAACTGTTCTTTATTTAGCTTTTAAATTCACTCAATGTTTTTTCTCCCTGGGCACTTGAGTTTAAGTATAATTTTGGCTTATGAAAGATACTTATGAGCAAACATATAGAAAAAGAATACCTTCACATTCAGCTTTTCAGACTTTCGTCCAAATGAAACCAAAGCTGCATAAATCAGCGCTAGGTGATGAAGTGCCTTTTCTGTAAGTTGGTACCTACAAAAAGTTATATTACTATACTTTTTAAAATTCATTTGACATCTGAGTATACTTGTTGAAATTCATTTTGTTTTCCACATTTCATAATGTTATTAGAATAACCGGGCTAAGGCAGAATTAATGGAACAAAATCATGGGGGTTTTTTTGGTCCATTCTACACTCTGTTGAAAAACATTTCCACTTCAATTCATTAATAATATTGTTAAGTCTAGGGGATACTGAGAGTGTGTGTGGGGGAGGTGTGGGTTGGAGGGAGAAGCTTAACCCGTCCCCTTACTGGTCCCAGGGATGGTTCTGTGACCAAAGCCTAGCCAACTAGAATATTCTATCCTCCTGATCATAGTAACAGGCAGATACGAAAACATGAGAGCCAGGGTAAACTAGAATCTTCTGTTTTTCTCAAACTGTTAGAAAAATCTTTTTTTGTTTTGTTTTCTTTTCATGGCTACTAAGCAGGTCAGATGTGAGTGTTAAGCTGTGGGTAGATATTTCTACTTCTCTTTACTACTCTAAGCAACAAAGAGGAAATTGTTAGTTTACATTACTAAGAAGTCCAAGGATTCAGACACTTGAAACAATGTCATCAAAATAATGGCTTTCTATTTCTTGGCTGTTCTTCCATCTCTGTGGGCTTCTTTCTCAAGCAGACTCTTAAAATAAGAGTGGCTCACTGTGCCTAAACTGTTTGTACAATGTGGTTTCTGTCGAACATCTGCTTTCCTTCTTAGAGTCTAGAACTTTGGTAAATGCTACACAGAGTGTGCCTGCATGACCAGCTCTTAATAAAAACCCTGAGCACTGTCTTTCAGTAAGCTTCTCTGGTAGAGAAAATTTTACATAAGAAAGTCGTGAGTGACCTTTGAGAGTTCTGAGAGGTAGAGAGAAAAAACAGATACTAGAGAATAAAAGAAGGAAGTGGAAGCGATGGGTTCATAACATTTAGAAATAAGATGAAGGGGAGACATATGTTAACTTGATGTTAATAGTGATGATATCAATGCTATGGATGTTTTGTAAGGTGTTTACAAGTGCTGTCACAATTTATTGCTGAGGAAATTAAGCACATATTGTGTGACTCAACTAGGAGATGACTCTTGAAAGTGTCCTACTGGTTTCCTCTGGACTTTATCCCATGAACTTTTTTCCCTTGCTGACTTTGCATTACAGGGCTCTGTACACTTGCACTGTAATAAATTATAGCCATGAGTACAATTATATACTGAATTCTGTAAGTCCTCCTAGCAAACTACCAAATCTGAGGGTGGTCTCCAGATCTTGAATATAAAACTATCTCAGATAATTATATGATTAAGTTTTTTCATGAAGAGCTGGGTAAAAATAAGTTTGAGTCTTCTTATTCTCCTTTGTACTTCAATTGTACCAATAGAACTATAGGTAGATAGTAATCTAAAAAAATAACTTTAAAAAAATGTCCAAATTGGTTATTTACCCAGAACACTTCCAAGTTCTGGATAAAGCCTAATGCTTTGGAAGCAAATTCAAAGTTTAAAAGACATCCTTGACTTAAAGCAAACTAGACGAGCAAGCTGAAAAATATGCATAGCTATTTCTATTCAAAAAAGAGAAGGACTAAATATCTTTTATTTATTTATTTAAGAGATAGGATCTCACTCTGTCATCCATGCTGCAGTCTCAAACTTCTGAGCTCAAGAGAACCTCCTGCCTTAGCCTTCCGAGTAGTTAGGACTACAAGCATGTGCCACCACACCCAGCTTTTTTTTTTTTTTTTTTGGTAGAGTAGGGGTCTTGCTGTGTTGCCCAAGTTGGTCTCAAACTTTTGGCCTCAAGTGATCCTTCCACCTTGGCCTCTCAAGGTGCTGGGGTTACGGGCATAAGTCACCACACCTGGCCAAGGACTAATATCTTATGAAGTAGGAATAGCACTTTGTATGAATAAATGTTTACGTACTCTGAATTTAATGTTCCTTTGGTATATAAAATTATCCAACAATAGCTGTACTGGAACGATAATGCCATCAGTCTCATAATGATATTGTCTGATGCTTTCTCGCAATTCAATTCTTCTAGGTCCTATTAGAAAGTAAAGAAAATTTTAAAATTCATTAGGTTTTACAATTGTTATATAATTGTAATTATTATATTTCAAGGATCTATGATACAGAAATGATAACCTGAGAAAAGTCATGGATATGGACTCCCATTTCATGGAAAAATTAAAATCACACTGGAAGTAGTAGAGAAAAAGATAAAGTAGACATACAACAACTAATGATAGCTTAAACAAGGAAGGTTCATGGATTTTCCAAGGTCTTAAATATGAAGAAAGTGACCTATAGAGTGCCCCTATTTTGGCAATTTCCTTGTGAACTTGGATCTGACTACTCCCAAGGCAATAGAAAATATGTTTTAAAAACCTATGGGATAATTTGCACTGCATGCTTATTCAACGGAGATGAGAAAGTAGCAGTTAATGAACTTTGTGGGAATCTCTACCTAATGGTCTGGAATCCCCCTTTCCTTTAATTTTTGATAGAATGAGTAATTCAGAGAATGTCCTTCCTCTAACAAGTTATATAACCATGGATTAAAATACTTTTGCCAAACAGAATAATAATTGTTTAAGAACTTTAAATATACAAGGCACAATATATCTTTTGTTAAAAATTCATTTTTCTTTCTTTTTTTATTTTAGAGACCTAGGGTATTGCTCTGTTGCCCAGGCTGAAGTACAGTGCAGCTCACTGCAGCCTCAAACTCCTGGGCTCAACCAATCCTTCCACTTAGCCTCATAAATAGTTAGGACTATAGGCATGTATAATCATATCTGGTTCATTTTTTTTTTTTTTTTTTGGTAGAGATGGAGTCTTACTCTGTTGCCTATGCTCATCTTGAACTCTTGCCTCAAGGGATCCTCCTGCCTGGGCCTTCCAAAGTACTGGGATCCCCCTTTCCTTTAATTTTTGATAGTCACAATGTCTCTTAAAAACTTCTCTAATTGAGTTGTGTTTTTTCATCATTTAATTCTTACTCTGTAACATTTGCTCATCAAATTAGACTTGTACTTTACCATATTTGCCATTAATTTATACTCCATACCATCAAACCTAGCTGCACTCCATTAAATAAATTTCTTTGCAATTGGTACTCCAACCAAGGAAACATATCAGGGAGATTCAGCCAATAATTTATACATCGTAAATTCCAAACCATATGAATTTTTGAAGAGAGTTTCTTTCTCTCTCTAAAAATTAACTTAGAGGCAATTCTTATTTACTCATAGGAAATTCCATAGGACCAATTATCAATTAATATGCTATCCCTTGTAAGAAACACAGTGATTGGGATTTGTTTTTTTAAAGTTTTCAGGACTATACTTATTCTATAGATACATTTAAAAATAGGTCAATATACAGTACTAAGAATTATTTATTTGCTTTGTCCTCTTAAATATGTTAAAAATTACAGGGTATCAGGGGAGTTTGGTAATAGTCATTTTCCACAGTGATGATCTTAGCACTTATGGCCCATTTGCAAAATTTAGAAGCAATTACTAATAGATTATAGTTAAGCTCCCTACAGAAAAGATAATAACTAATGACATGACTATATCTTTTAATGTATTTGAATCTATATTTTTTTACTACATAGTTTTACCTGTAAAATTATGACAGTGTGTTCATCAATTGTCACCACCACATAATGCTCTGTACTTCCAAAGAGTTTCAATGACTCACTGTAGCATCTCTCCACTAGTGTGATACTATAGCTGCAAAATATAATACTCTTGAATTAAAAAATAAAATGGCTAAGAAAAATTATTCAAGAGGAGTTGTATTTTTCTCTTACATACTAAATTAATTGGATTACTGTATTTTTTTCTTTCATATGTCAATTTATTCTACTTTATAAATTTGAGGAATGAAATTATGATTTATTCAGTATATAAACTAAATTAGTTGTGTGTTGCCTTAAGAACTGTGTTACATGTTACTGACATAACGCTATTACAAATGACTTGATCAACTTATTCTAACTTTTTAAATAATAATTCATAAAATCAAAATATTGTGTTAGGAGACTAAAATAATCTGCATTTATCAGAATTTTCCTTTTTCTTCAAAGGTCTAGATTTTAACAACCTTTTATAAGCACATAGTTTTCTATGAATGCTCCACAGTCTTATGATATAAAAACGAAAGCAAGAATACTCATTCTTAATATTATTAATGACATGAACATGTAATTCACAGGACAAAAGCATATAAAATGTTCATATGTGCTGGTAATAAAAGAAATGAGAGAAAAATACCTGTATAAATTTAAGCAATAATTAAATATCATTGCTGTCCATAAAATTAGTAAATATTACCAATAAAGGATAATACTCAATAATTATGAGGGTGTGGTATGGGGAAAGAAGTATACATCGATATGAGCTTTTTGAAAAGCTATTCTTAGCTGGGCTCGGTGGCTCAGCCTGTAATCCTGCGCCTTGGGAGGCTGAGGTGAGTGGATTGCCTGAGCCCGCGGGTTCGAGACCCGCCTGGGCAACTTGGCGAGACCTCATCTCTACAATAAATCAAAAAACTAGCCGGGTGTGGTAGCGCG
>CAUYQG010224668.1:0-34380 GCA_963574415.1 Tarsius wallacei | reverse complement strand
TACAGTAAATAAAAAACTAGCCAGGCGTGGTAGCGTGCGCCCATAGTTCCAGCTACTTGGAAGGCTGAGGTGGAAGGATCGCCGGAGCCCAGCAGGTCGAGGCTGCGGTGGCCGGGAGCGGCCACTGCACTCCAGTCTGGGTGACAGAGCGAGACTCCAACTCAAAAAAAAAAAAAAGAATCCAGTCATTTGGGGACCCCAAATGGTCGAGCTGGGGTGGAAATAGAGAGGCACATGATCCATTCTGGGTGTTACCAGGCACCAAAAGCTACAGTAATCTGCAGGTGGCATGGGCTAGGGTGGAAACAACAGAGCAGATGCTAGAAGGAATTTGAAATGTAGATTGAACATGGAAGAGAATATCTTTAAGAGAAATAAATGACAGAGGATTGTGAAGAGTTATGATGGCTCCAATAAAAAATAGGTTTAATGGCCAGGCACAGTGGTTCATGCCTATAATCCCAGCACTTTGGGAGGCTGAGGCAGGAGGATTGCTTGAGGCCAGGAGTTGGACACCAGCCTAGGCAACACATTAAGATGCTGTATCTACAATTTCAAAAAGTAGATTTAAGAGTGAGTGCCCCCTGAAGAAAGCATGGATGGAGGACCCCTAAACCCACCACAAAGAGATCCCAGGGAGCTAATGTTTCACTTTGGTAAGGATATGCCCTCTTTGATATCAATATGGACAGGAAATATATATGAAGATGAATGGCACCTTCCTAGCAATCACCCCTTAGCACCCAAAACAAGCTGAAATCCTGCAATGGGGTAAGAAAAGGATTTAGATTAAGGTTAGAGCCAGCCAGGACCTTTAGGAAATGGTGTCGTCTAGGGGTGGTACCACAGTGGCAGGGTGTCAGATCAGCATCTGCTATGGTCTGAATGTCTCTGTGTCTCCCCCAAAATTAATAGGTTGAAACCTAATCTCTAATGTAATAGTATTAAGAGGTGGAACCTAGCCGGGCTTGGTGGCTCAGCCTGTAATCCCGTGCCTTGGGAGGCTGAGGTGAGTGGATTGCCTGAGCCAGTGGGTTTGAGACCCGCCTGGACAACTTGGTAAGACCTCATCTCTACAATAAATAAAAAATTAGCCGGGCGTGGTAGCATGCGCCTGTAGTTCCAGCTACTCGGAAGGCTGAGGTGGAAGGATCACTGGAGCCCAGCAAGTCGAGGCTGTGGTGGCCAGGAGCGGCCACTGCACTCCAGTCTGGGAGACAGAGTGAGACTCCAACTCAAAAAAAAAAAAAAAAAAAGAGGTGGAACCTTTAGGAGGTAATTAGGTCATGAGGGTGGAGCTCTTGTAAGGGATTTGTCCCTTATGAAAGAGGCCCAGGGAGCTTATTTGCCTTTTCCAACACATGATGACACAGCTAGATGTTACCATCTATGAGGAATGGGCCTCACCAGATACTGAATCTGCTGTTGCCTTGATCTTGGACTTCCCAGTCTCCAGAACTGTGGGTAATAAATAGGTGTCATTCATGAGCTCTCCAGTTTATGGTATTTTGTTAGAGTAGACCAAGTGACCTAAGACAGCATCCTTTTTGCTAGGCCTGGACTAATCATGAATGCTGGAATTGTCATCATCCAGAGTTGCCCTCCCCATCCAGTTTAGCTCTGGCAAATACAAAGAATAGGATCTGCTAAAAGCCCACACTTAAAATGGCACTGCATACACACACTTCTTATATTTTTATCTATGACATCTTAGTGCTAGAACTTCTGATTTGTAAACATGATTTGGGCCTCTTTGTCAAATATCCTTTGACTGACTGTCAAATATAAAAGTTATTTCCTTTCTGGAGTTCCCTGGACATACCACTACCCTGCCCTCCAACTGAGATCCGTAGATGATGTAAGAAGCTTCCTGATCAGCAAAAGACAATTAAGGTACATTAGGTCATTGTCTGCTAGAGTTGGTCACCATGGAAATTGTTTCAATTCTCAGGGATTTAAAAGTTTAGGACTGTTCCTTTCCATCCCATTCTTATATATAGGAAGACAAGGTAGTTGAGTTTAATGACTCCTAATTGCTCTGTGAAGGAGGAGGCTGAGACTACGTGAGAACATAGTTGTGTACAGGAGAGGAAGAGTTTGAGAGAAAAGTAGAAACAGTTGAAATCACCATTATGGAGAATGGGAGAATGAGTAGACCACAGGGTAGAATGCAATTGCTAGGCAGTGTGGAAGGCCCATTGGAGGCTGGTGGCCATAGCTGTGGAGTGGAGCCAGTCTACCCATTTGTTTGGACTTTTTCTGCAACTTACTTCTGCTTGGACTAAGGTACTGAATATGTGCATGGTTGGATTCATCCTAACCCTAAGCCCAGTGTTGGGGTTTGGTCCTGTGAGTATCATGCAAAGGAGGAAAGAAATGTAGAGTTTTGCCAACAGGGTTGTTGAAATGATGGACCCGCATATCTGAGGTGGATATTGATGGAGTTGAAGAAAAGAGAGATTAATTTTTGCTATAGTCTGAATGCATTCCAAAGTTCACATGTAGTCACTTAATCACCAATGTGATAGTATTAAGAGGCATGGCCTTTAGGAGGTGATTAAATCATGAGGGCAGAACCATCATGAATGGAATTAGCAACCTTATACATGGCTGGAAGGAACTAGCTAGGCCCTTTTTTCCTTTTCATCCCTTCCACCACATGAAGACACTGCATTCGTCTCCTCTAAAAGTTAAAGTATTCAAGGCACCATCTTGGAAGCAGACTGAGTATTCATCAGACACTGAACCTGCTGGTGCCTTGATCTTGGATTTCCTAGCCTCCAAAACTATGAGAAATAAATTTCTGTTGCTTAGAAAATTACCCGGTCTTAGTTATTTTGTTATAGCTGTATGAATGAACTAAGACTGATAGATAGATTGGCACTATAGAGAGATAGTGTAAGATTATGGTAACAAATACAGTCTGGAGCAAGACTGCCTGCCTCTTATTAGCTGTGTAGCTCTGGATAAATTATTTAACCACTTGGTGCCTCAGTTTCTTTGTCTGTATGATGAGGATAACAATAATTATCTCATAGAGTGGATGTGAATATTTAATAGTGCATATATTTAATAGTACATATACTGGTGCTTTTGCATATTAAGTACTAATAAATGTTAGATTGTTATAGCTGGACTGCGAGGAAGGAGTTGCCAACTTACAGAGTCAAATTTGAGTCCTTTGTTAGCCGGCAGTTGAGAGCAGTCTAGTGTCACAAAGAGCTCTCGACCCCAAACAGAGTAAGCAGGGGGTTTATAAAGGCAAAAACACAAAAGCTGTACAGTTATGATTACATTATTGGCCGAACATTTGGTTTTGGTTGCACAAGGGTACGGACAGCTACGGAATTTGTGATTAGGGAGTTTGCAAGCACCAAAAGGGAATAAGGGTATGGGCTTGTGATTATGGGAAGGTTATGCAGGGGGGTCATCTCTGGGTATGAACAGCTAAAATGGAGAATCTGTTACAAAATGGAGTTACTTATGTTAAACAAGCTATTTCAGGCTATTATTGGTTTTACAGATAGATATTTCAAGATTATTGTGTGAGAAAATAGAGGAGTCAAGAATTAGAGTCCCAGGTGACTTTGAAAATGGCTATAGGACAGGTGTGGTGGCTCAAACCCACCTGTAATCCCAGTACTTTGGTAGGACAGGGTGGGAGGCTAGCTTGAATCCAAGTGTTCAAGACCAGTCTAGGCAATATAGTGAGACTCCATCTCTACAAAAAAAAATAAAAAATGCAGCCAGGCATGGTAGCATGCTACTGTAGTCCCAGTTACTTGGGAGGCTGAGGCAGAAGTACAGCCTGAGCCCAGGAGGTCGAGGCTGTGGTGAGCTGTGATTGGTCCCACTGTACTCCAGCCTGGGTGACAGAGTGAGACTCCAACCCCATCCTCCCTAAAAAGAAAAAGAAAATGGCTGTAATGGAAGTTGTTGAACAAGCAAGCTGGAAGGAGAGCTTTTGGTCAGAGCAGGAGGGTAGGTGTGGTATGAGATTTAAAAGAAAAGTTGTTTCAAACCTGGTCTGGGACAAACCATTTTTGGATCATTGAATTCTGGGAAGAAATTAGCATCTCTGATGAAATGCTTAGGTAAATTTACCTTAATAAAACCTTAATAAACTTTAATAAAAATAAGACAGGCTTGGGAAACCAGTTACCTACTTACCCAACTGACAGAAAAGAATCTATAGCCCTTTAGCCATGTATCATTTTCTTTCCCTGCCTAGATTAAAAGTAATTTTTTAAAAACCATTCTTCTTGCCTGTAAAGTGACCCCATCAAGAGTGAATCTCACTGTCTCTCTCCATCTTAGAGGGAACCTACCTGCAGCAAGAAATGTTGACACAAATTTGTAGCAAAATTGTATGGAAAGTTTTCTTTAACAGATAGAAGAGCTGATGAATTGGAGAATAGTTGTAGTGAGAGTTGTTGAACAAACAATTGGAAGAGAGGATTTCGTGAAGGAGTTTTAGAGGCAGAACAAGTCAGGTTTTGAAGGGCTTGGAATAAATGCTAAGACAGAAGAAATTCTGTCACCCAAGTTCGGGTTGTAAACTGAGTGTATTAACTGTAATTAGAGATTGGCTATTGACAGAAGCAGGTATAAATAGTAAAAGCCACCAGAATGTACAGTACTTCTTATTTAGTGGAAGAAAGACAGGACTTCTGTAAGATTACAAAGCACAGGTAGAGACTGGGGCCAGGCCTGCCTTGGTGACATATTACAGTAATTTTCAACTTACTGAGGAGCTGGGCAGGCAGAAATCTTTCCTACTCAAGGGCTTTAACAATAATTCCTAAGATAGAATTGAAGGGAATGTTCCTAAAAGAAAACCCCCGAGTGTCCCTCTTGCAAAGTGTAGGTGGGTGTGGGGGTGGGTGTTCTAGAGACAGGGAGAAGAAAATGGGTAACGAGTTGCTGTCTCCTGGGGGTGGAGGGTTAATTACTCTGAACAACCTCATCATTAATTACTCTGAAAAATAGCCCCCCATGGCAAGGGTGGAGCGTGCTTTGGGTGGGAGTGACTAGAGGTCTCTATACTCTCACCTGTCCCTAACACCACTACTGTTAGTAGAAATAGTACATTTGTGTAATTTCAAAGCAGGTGCCCAAGGGTCCCCTTCCAACCACACGACTGCCTAAACCCTTTCTGCAATAAAAATTCTGCCCTCATATCAACAGGAGCCAGGGTGGGGAAGGGGATTAGGGATCAAGAGAACCATTTGGCATTAAGAGAGGGGTCAAAAGAGAAAAAGGGCCTATGTTAGTTTCCCAGGGCTGCCATCACAAATTGCCCCAAATATGCTGGCTTAAAACACCAGAAATTGACTGGGTGCAGTGACTCACGACTGTAATTCCAACATTTTGGGGGCCAAGGAAGGAGGATTACTTAAGCCCAGGAGTTTGAGACCACCTTGAGCAACATAGTAAGACCTCATCTTTACAAAAAAATTAAAAAATTAGACAGGCATAGTGGCAAGCACCTGTAGTGCCTGCCACTCAGGAGGCTGAGGCGGAAGGATCACCTGTGTTCAGGAGGTGGAGACTGAAGTGAGCCATGATCATGCCATGGCACTCCAGCCTGGGTGACAGAGTAAGACCCTGTCTCAAAAACAAAACAAGACAAAACAAAAACAAAAGAACAAAAAAATAAAATCAGAAATGTATTCTTTGTCACTTGTGGAGGAGGCCACAATTCCAAAACCAAGGTGTTGGTAGGGCTGCACTCCCTCTGAAGCCTCTACAGGGAATTTTTTTTCCTTCTTCTTTCAGCTTCTGGTGTCTCCTGGTGTTCCTTGGCATGTGGCTGCAACACTCCAATCTCTCTCTCTGTCTTCCCATGACTTTCTTTTCTGTGTGTCTCTGTGAGTCCTTTTCTGTCCCCTATCACAATTCTAACCTTGATTATCTGCAACAACCCTATTTCCAAATAAGATCGCATCCGGAGATTCCAAGTAGACATGAATTTTGGGGAGAGAGGACTCAACTCACTACAGGGCATCAGGAGGGCACCAGAGTCATCACAATTTTACTAAGAGAGCAGTTTGTGGACTAGGTAAGGAGACAGGGAACACACTGAACAGACTGGATAAGCTTCTACCTACCTGGGGACTCAGTATGGGTTGGACTATTTCACTTGAGCCCTGAGCATTCCCTGTACTTCCATGATATGATTTACTGGCTAACAGTCATGCCATTTTGTTACAAATTATACTACTTCTTCCCACAGTGAGGTGTTTGGGCCTGGACGTACACAAAATGACCCAGATGCAATCATTAAGGAGAAAACGTGAAGAGTGCAACACTTTCCAACTCTGGACTCAACATTTGGTGAGACAAATCTCTCTATTTGTGCCTTTGGTTTTCTTTGCCCAAGTGTATCTGCTCACACCTGTTTGTTTCTCACCACTTCCCTGTGGAAATGCAGGCTTTGACCTAGAAAGTAAGTGTCATGAGGGCAGAAATCAGAATGTGCTCAGTAAACATTTGTTGCATGAATAAAGAGAGGGGGGATGATGTGTGGCAGAGAAATGGAAAGAAGGGGAAGGAATGCTTCCGGATAGTGACTCTGGCCTGGAGTTCCCTTAGCTAGTGCCACAACTAGTCCTTATAACTGCATCTTCCTGATGTGTAAAAGAAGAATAATTATGTCCATCTTGAGGATTAGAGAAGCATTTATAAAATACTCAGCACTAAGTCTGATGCAGAACAGGAGCTCAGTACGTCACAGTCATGATTGTTATTGGTGGTTTATTTATTCTGGATATCCAGTCCTTCTGTTGCTATTTTGACTACTGTCAAGGAAGTCCTAAGAAAATTAAGCATATGTTAACCTTTGTCATTTGCAATTTGATGTTTTTAAGCAAAACAATATGCTGTATTGCTATTGGTATTTTCTCTTTTCTCAATTGAAAGGATGTCCCAAAGCAAACAACTAGTCACATATAGGTTGGACAACAATTTCAACCCAGTGCACAAATACTCTGATAATGCATTTAACATGCAAGTCAATTGCACGTTGGATTTTCCAGGCCAACTCTCAGCTCTCTGTATCAAGAGGATTATATTTGCCATCTACTCTCCCTGGCTGTACTGTAGTGAGGATTACTGAGTTGATATGTATTAAGCACTTTGAGCTGCAGGGAGGAAAAGGTGTCATAGGAACACAAAGAAGTATTAAATGCCAAACATTACTTTAACTCACTAGCATGTCAGAGGCTTTACCAAGAAAATAATAAGGAAACAGTAACTTGTGTTTTCCTTAAATAATTCAACTCCCTTATGATTTTTCATACGTGTGAACTAATGCATAAAATAAAGAATAATTCTAGAATGCATGAATTTGCTCCTCTTTAAACTTTAAACATCTCAAAGCTAATTAGTTGTTTAGTTTTCATAAGTTCTAATGAAAGCATTTCATACATATGTTGGATCCACACAGCAGTCAAATTCATCAAATATTTTATGTGATGGCATTTATGATCAAGGCAAAATGCCTTAATTAAACAAGTAATTAGCCTTGAGAAGAGAAATGAACACAACAGTCCAATTAGTGAATTTGTTAACTGTTCCTCCCAGTGATGGAACCAATAGCCACTTCATATGCAATTAGATATTATACTTAATTTGATTGTGGGAATTACATGTAAAATGTACAGTGGCAAAAACAAAAACATTAATGTGAAATAACAAACTTGAGTGCAATATAGCAGAAAAAAGATTTGATTAGAAGTCAAGAAATCTGGGTTTTAGTTCAGGCTGCCATTCATAAGTTGTGTGATCTAGGATAAATTATTATTATTATTATTATTATTTTGAGTCACTCTGTCACCCAAGCTGGAGTATAGTGGCATGACCACAGCTCACCACAGCCTCAACCTCCTGGACTCAGGTGATTCTCCCACCTCAGCCTCCCAAGTAGCTGGGGCTACAGGTGTGCACCACCCTGCCTGGATAATTTTTTTGTACTTTGTAGAGACGAGGTCTCACTATGTCGCCTAGGCTGCCTAGGATAAATGGCTGAACCTTTCATGCCTCAGTTTCCTCAATTATAAATTATGGGAGCTGGACTAGATGATTTCTAAAGCCCTTTCCAGGGCTACCATCTTGCAAGCTTGGGTTGAGGACTCCCTCCTCTTCGATTCTTAGTTCTGAAGCCACTCACTTCCTAGCACTGTGACTGTCAAACAGCACTGCTGCCAGCAATTTACAAGGTAGGTCTATGGATGCGAGAGAGAGGCTTCTGCCTGATCTAGTTTTGTTTACAGTGGCAGCATTTCAGCACATCCTCTGTGCTTTCGGCAGGAAGCAGCCAGGCAGCAAAATTGCTCTAGCATAAAACAAATCCAGCTGCAGGGCATCTTCAAAATGCTCCCTATGTGTTTTTCGATTTAGCCTGCTATTAAAATTTTAAAGCACAATTTAGAGCTACAGTGTGCCGTCTCCTATTGCAAAATGATGCCAGGTTTTTCATGACTGGCGTTGGGGAGGCGGGCCGGGGCAGAAGGGAAGGGAGATGTGCAGAGGGAGAAGACATTTTGGAATGTGGAGCACAATTTGCCTGTGGCTTCCTCCTGTCCGAGCCTTTATCATCTGCACTTCATGCAGGGCTTCAGCCCATTCTGCCCGCAAGCCAGCCAGCCAGTGTAGAGCCATGGGGTGAGGGAGGGAATTGGAGCAGGGTCAGCCTACTGTGCAGATGGACTAGGTGGCTTGAGTGAGAGGTGTGATCCGGGAAGCTGTGGGTCTGAATTGGCACGAGGGGTGCAAGCAGTGGGCAGAGGACATCCAAGCAGGAGAAGCAGCAAGCACAAGGCAGTCAGGAGGAAGGGCATAGTCAGTTTGGACAATGGCAACTGGTTCTCAGTAGATTTGCCTTTTTTTTCCCTTTCCTCCAGTTGGGGTCTCATTCTGTTGCCCAGGCTGGATTGCAGTGTCACAATCACAACTCACCATAGCCTCAACCTTCTGGACTCAGGCGATCCTTCCGCCTCAGGTATGCGCAACCATGCTGGGCTAATTGTTTTTATTTTTGATCCTCCCACTTCAGCCTCCCAAAGTGCTGGGGTTACTGCGTAAGCAACCGCACCCAGCCAGATTTGCATTTCACGAAAGAAAAAGCAAGAGATAAGATGGAGAGAATGGCAATGGCCAGTCTTGTAAAGTCTTGCAGGACTGTGTCATGCAGCCCAGACCCCCTGCAGGACTGAAGTACTCATTCCAGAGCTGCGACTCTCCAGGAATTGCCCTCAGCTGCAGAGAGCTGCCTCACCCAAGGTCACACCACTTCACAGGGACAACATACACCCAATATCTGGTAGGTGTAGGAGGGTTGGGGGATAGAAAAGTTCCAAAGAATACTCCCTGATACTTGTCTATGTGCTAATCTGCACCTCAGAGTGCTTCTCAATGAGCCCAGTCTGCAATACCATGCTGGAGAGATTGATGTACCTCATTGCAATGGTGAGATGCTGAAAGGTTTGAAACAAGGTCTAACCCTGATGAGCGCTGCAGTTTGGTTTTGTTTTTGAGTTGGAATCTCACTCTGTTCCCCAGACTGGAGTTCCATGGCACACTCATAGCCACCCCAGCGTCGACCTGTTGGGCTCCAACGAGCCTTCCGCCTCAGCCTTCCAAGTGGCCAGAACTACAGGCATGTACCATCACGCCCAGCTAATTTCTTGATATACTGTAGAGACGAGGTCTCACCAAGTTGCCCGGGCTGGTCTCGAACCCGCGGGCTCAGGCAATCCATTCACCTCGGCCTCCCAAAGTGCTGGGATTACAGGCTGAGCCACCAAACTCTGCCACAATGCAGTTTTAAAAGATGTCTTTCAGGGCAGTGTGTGGAGGGTGCATTGAAGTGGGCAAAGGCAGCAGAATGTGCTATGTGGGAAATGACCTTGATACAATGTAACCTCTAAGTATATAACCAGGAACAGAGCCTATGCTGTGGAACATATGCACTGAGCAAATGAACTCTTTGTAAATTAATGGTCAAACCACATAGCTCATTAAATCAGTTCAAAACACACAGTGAGAAGCAAAGAGAAAGAAACAGACTGTGTTAACACTCTTAGGATAGGGTGCAAACAGGTGAAAGGAACATATTCCCTGAGTCTTGTTCATGTTCTCTCTCTCTCCCCCCTCCCCCCCCATCATTGATGATGGTGTGGTTATGAGGACCAGAGATGAGGTTTGAACAAGGGGCTCACTGACAGAAGATGCCCAAAGACACACACTTGCTCTGTTGAGGGGATACAGAGTAAGTACACCTGGCCACAACTGTCGTTTCCAAATAGCCTACTAAACAGCTACAGGTCTTAACTACAACTCTTGGGGATCAGAGCACATGTAGAACTGGAAGGGAACTATAATCATACTGGGTGTCATCACTGGCCCACTGACAGCGTAATTGTCCCTTTCTATCTGTAAGCAAATCTCTTGGTTGTTACGCCATACGTTCTATTTATTCTAGGTATCCTTGACATGTCCCGTGGGTTAATAATGTGCTATTTAACACGCCTTGAAAACTCTAGCTGGCTCACATGCTACCGATTTAATCATTACTTATACTTAATATCCTGTGAGTTTTTCCCATATCTCATACACTCTGTTTACTCACTGGTCAATGCTGCATATTTTTCATGAGTTGTATCTATCCTGTTTTGTCTTTCATAGTAGAACTAAGTATTCTCAAATATGTCAGCAAATGTACACAATAAATCTCCACATTGGAGATGTTTTGCAAAAGTGGAGGCTATGGATGAATGTGATTTGGAATGAGGGAAGTGGCTGCAGAGATTTAAAAGTTACTCCACAAAGCAAAATAAGCAGAAATGCTGATGACTGGTTAGATGCAGGTGAGTATGATAGCCGTTGTTGGCTGGTTAATCCAACATCCATTCCCAGTCCCTTCTCCCCTGGCTCTTTCCAGTGCGACTAAACAACTTAAATATTCATTTGCACCTATTTTATGGCTTGGGGCTAGAACTATAGCTCATGGTTTTAGCCAACGAGATATATGTGAAAGTCTCCTAGGGGGAATTCTAGGAGAGCTTTTGCTTTCCTTAAAATTAAAGGGACAGATACAGCTGGAGCCAACCTTCTGGTCTTCTTCCTGACTTAAACAAGAAAGTGATGCTTGGAGCCGTGACAACTGTTGTGTTTTGTACCACGATGTGAGAAGCTACTATGCTAAGAATAGCAGAAGGGAAATGTAGGACAAGGCTGGGACTGGACCATATCTTTGTTCTCTCTCTCTCTCTCTCTCTCTCTCTCCCCCGCCCACCATCGTTCCACCACCTCACCATCCTTCTCTATTGATGATGATGTGGCATCATCTGCCAGCCTCCAGACCTATTGCTATGGGAGAAAAAAATGAGCCCATATTGTTAAACCATCATGAACTGGATCTTTCTGCTACTTGTAGTCAGATACACCCTAAATTTTCAGTAAAAAAGAAAGAGGAGGCAAGATAACTTAATCAAATGACCAGTTCTAATTGCAAAAGGCACTGGGAAATACAGTCTTAATTTTATTTTTTATTTTTTTGAGTTGTAGTCTCACTCCGTCACCCAGGCTGGAGTGCAGTGGCATGCTCACAGCCACCCCAGCGTCAACCCACTGGGCTCCAGCGATCCTTCCGCCTCAGCCTTCCAAGTAGCTGGAACTACAGGTGCACACTACAACGCCGACTTATTTTTTGATTTATTGTAGAGATGAGGTCTCGCCAAGTTGCCCAGGCTGTTCTTGAACTTGTAGGCTCAGGCAATCCCCTCACCTTGGCCTCCCAAAGTGCTGGGATTACAGGCTTGAGCCACCATGCCCAGCCGCAGTCCTCATTTGAAATGACTGTGCACCCAACTAAAAATTGGGAGATCTGTTACTAATATAAGGGGACAACTAGCAGTGTATTTCAATGGAAGATTCGAGCTTCCTGCAATGTGAAGTCAAGTTTCCTATCTTCCCTGGCTCTCTAGCTTCTCATAATTGCAAACCAGTCCAGAATGATTAAACTAGAACCCTGGAGATGGGGGAGGGATGCCCCAGGCTTAACATTTTTGTAAGTGCCTCATATGATTCTAATAAGCAGTCAGAGAACCTCTGCTTTTAATGAATATACCTGCTTTGGCATACAAATGTGATCATTCCTTCTTCTCCATTTTTGGAAATATACTGTTTGTTTGTTTTACTTTTTTTTTTTTTTTTTGTAGGGAGGGAGTCTTGCTATGTTGCTCAGGCTGGTCTCAAACTTCTGTCTCGGTCTCCCAAAATGCTGAGACTATAGGCATGAGCCACCACAACCGGCTGCCTTGTACACTGTTGAGCTTAGTTATCTATATCTCTGAGCAGAGGTGAGGACACCAGATCATTAGAAATGTACAGATAGGCCAGACACAATGGCTCACACCTATAATCCCATCACTTTGGGAAGTTGAGGATGGAGGATTGCTTGAGCCAAGGAAGGAAGGACGGAGAAAGAAGGAAAGAAAGAGGCAGAGAAAAATGGAAAGAAAGAAGGAAAAAAAGAAAAGAAAGCAATGTACAGGTATATGGGCTGGGCATGGTGAGGTGCTCCTGTAATCCAATCTACTTGGGAGGCTGAAGCAGGAGGATGGCTTGAGGCCAGGAGTTTGAGACATGTACAAATACCTATTTCTCCTGTAGATTCACTGTATTACTATGGATCTGAAATGCAAACTACAGACGGTGCTTTCTAGAGCTTCAAGATGGTCTGTTGAGTGACACATTGCCATTCTGCTACATTTTTTCTGTCAGTGGCTGCAAGTGTCACCAGAATTTCCACCTACCATAGCAAAGAGAAAATAATCTTACTGCTCTCCTTCTGTGTGCAAATTCAAAAAGTTGAATCTTTTTTTTTCCCAGAGTGGAAAACGTTTCTGGTCATGCTTTTATCAAAGGCCTTTTCTCATGTTTCTATTCAGCCTTACCTTTGCAGCAGTTGTGACATTTCTGGCCACAACTCAAGTATGCAAAACAATGTAAAAATCTGCGTTTTCCGTGACTGACTCTAATTTCCATCTCAAGCCCTCGTTCTACTTGATGGCAGAACTGGAAACACGTCAATTCCAGGTGAATTCTGCCCATTCAGGGTTTTCCTCCTTTCCTGCTTTGCCCTGGGGAGGTGGGGGGCGACTGACAGAACATCTGGACATGGAGGGAGCTCATCTGGTCCTGGGTTGTCATCTGTCCATGTTGGCATCTTCTGCTGTGTCCTTGCTCCTAGGAGTCGCCAATTGTCAGCGTCTATCCCTGCTGGCATCCACGGAGGCAACTGAGTTCCCATCTGGCCTTTGATGTGAGGTTGGTGCTTACATCTGCTCTAGGGCCACTGCTTCCCAATACGAAGCATCTCCTGAGCTGCCAGGCCTTTTTGTGATATTTCTGTGCCTGTCTTGGACAAGAGTGGGTGCTCTCTGGCTGCTCTGGGCTATGGCAGACTCAGAGAACTGACTTAGGCCCTCTCTGCCTTAATCTGCCTTGCTAAGATTCTTCTTCTCGACTCTCACACTAGAGCAAGGTGCAAGAAAGTCTCAGACTTTCATCACTTTTCTGGGAGTCCCTGGGGATAAAAGGCAGACCCTGTGTGTGTGCTGTTGGTGTGCCCTGAGCCTTCCCTTTCCCCAGTCAGCCCAGAAAGGAGCTGCCTCTTAGAGACCCACAGCAGCATCTCCCCTCTTCTCCCTCATGCCCAGGCTACAGCATCTTTATCTAGTCAGGGAAGCAGGATAAGTAGACTCTATGGGTGGGGACAGAGCAGGGACAAAAAATACAAATCCTTTGATATAATTAAGTTAAATTAGGTTTATTAATATATCAAATCTGCTTATCAATAGTGCTTCAAAGATATTATTCTACTGCATCTCCTTGTCAACCTGGAAAACCTGTCCCCAAATCACTCATTATCATCAAGGCTAGAAAAATTACATGAAAAACTAGGCACGATAAGACAGAGTTTATTCCAACAGCAGGAATATCGAGGCTCATCATTTTTTCTCTTATGTCACTTTTTCTATATTTTCATATTTCTACTCTGAACTTTTTTGTTTTATGGTTCTACAAAATGCCCACTAAATCTCTGCTTAAAAAAAAAGCATAAGAGAAAAGATGGATGAATCTGACCACATAATAATATAAAAATTGAATATATCAAAAATACCAGAAACAAAATAAAAAACAAGTAAAATGAATTGGTAGGGATCTCATCTTTTTATATGGTCTGGAATAGATTGAATAATATCTAATCTTTGAAAGTCAGCTAGAATTCGGATCAGAAGGTGCCTTTTCTTCTCATATTGTTTATGAATTTTTTTTTTAAGTGATGGATACTCAAAACAAGATAGTATTTTAGAAGTAAGTTTTTTTGTTTTTTTTTTTTTGAGTAAGAGTCTCACAGCCACCACAGTCTCGAGTTGCTGGGCTCAGGTGATCCTTCTGCCTCAGGTTTCCAAGTAGCTGGAACTATAGGTGCATGACACCACACCCAGCTAATTTTTTTTTTTTAATTATTGTAAAGGTGAGGTCTCACCGAGTTGCCCAGGATGGTCTCAAACCCCTGGGTTCAGGCAGTCCTCTCACCTCCGCCTCCCAAAGTGCTGGGATTACAGGCATGAGCCACCATATCCTGCCTAGAAATTTTTTTTTAAGTATTTCAAAATTTCTTCTCTGGTTAAACCTTTTCATGCTTTCATTTTTTATCAATTTTATTCATTAATAGTTCACTAAATTATCCACTTCCTCTAGTTTTTCAAGGGCATTGCTGGAATTGTACATTTTCTACTATTTTAAAAACTCTTTATCTGGCCAGGCATGGTAGCTACCACCTGTAATCCTAGCACTTTAGGAGGTCAAGATGGAAGGATCACCAATTTTTAATAGCCACATTTTACCTTTAAAAAGGTAAATGGGGGTAGTGGCGGGGAAAAGGTAAACAGAAACAGAATGAGTTAATTTTATATACCTGATATATGCAAATATTATAATTTCAACATGTAATAAATATAAAAATTAATTCCATAGGCAAACAATTGCTCTTAAAATAATAATAATAAAAGTTAAACATGAACTTCGTTAGAAAGTTGGAACTGTAGAGAAATGAATAGTTTTCTGTTTACTCAAAATTACAGAAATGCAAATCAAAACAAAACTGAGATATCATTTTTGCAAAAATTTGTAAAAATTTTGCACCTTACCAGTGTGGGAAACATAGTGATACCCCATCTCTATTAATTTTTTTGTGACAAAAAAAGTGCTCATAAAAAAGTGAAAACAATAGAAGTATAGGAAAACTATATAAACAGCCTAAAATAAAAGCAAATGACCAAAAACATAAAAAGAATCTCACTCAAAATTACAGAAATGCAAATCAAAACAAAACTGAGATATCATTTTTGCAAAAATTTGTGAAGTAAAAATTTTGTAAAACTTAGTGGTAAGAATCTAGCGACATATATTACGCTGTTGGTGAGCATATAATTTTAGTCACTTTTTTGGAGTAATTTGGTAAATTGGCCAAAATTTAAAATATAACTCTAGGAACTCCTTGCAAAAGTAAACCAACTAAACAAGCATATGAACAAGGTTAATAATCGCAGTAGTGTAACAAAAACAACAAGAAAAAGTGGAAATAACTTAAATGATCATCAAAAGGAGACTGTTTACATAAATTATAAATCATTATTACCAACATAATCAAATGCCATGTAACGGTTTTAAACAGACATGAAGTGATCTCTTATAGTGTAATATGAAAAATTCTCCTAGATACAATATTAACTGAAAAAAACAAGGCAGGGTGTCCAGTATAATGGTTCTTCCCATGTAGATAAACAACTCTATGACGCAGTTATTGGTTTTCATGTATTCACAGAAAATAATTTCTAGAAGTAAACAGAAAACTATTCATTTCTCTACAGTTCCAACTTTCTAAGTTCATGTTTAACTTTTATTATTATTATTTTAAGAACAATTATTTGCCTATGGAATTATAGATCATTCATTTTTTGTATGGAATTTATTTTAAAAAATAAGTATCAACTTAACAAAAATATAGGATTTTATAAAGTCTATTCATTCCTCTGATAATTGCTTACTAAATGTGATAAAATTTATAGATCTATGCTATCCAATATAGTAGCCACTAGCCACATGTGGCTGTGAGCACTTGAAACATGGCTACTCTCAACCAACATGTTTTATAAGTGTAAAATACACACTGGATTTTGAAGACCTACTACAAAAGAGGAATGTAAGTAATCTTATTAATAATTTTTATATTTATTACATGTTGAAATTATAATATTTGCGTATATCAGGTATATAAAATTAATTCATTCTGTTTCTGTTTACCCTTTTCCTCCCCACCCCCCATTTACCTTTTTAAAGGTAAAATTTGGCTATTAAAAAGCCAGGCACAGTGACTCATACCTGCAATCCCAGCACTTTGGGAGGCCAAGGCAGGAGGACTACTTGAGCTTGGGAGTTCGAGACCAGTCTTGGCAACAAAGTGAGACCTTGTCTCTACAAAAAAAAAATCAAAAAATTAGCTGGGCGTGTATGGTGGCATGCACCTGTAGTTCCAGCTACTCAGGAGGCTGATTCAAGGAACCACTTGCGCCCAGGAGTTGGAGGCTGTGATGAACCATGATTGTGCCACAGCACTCCAGCCTGGGTGACAGAGTAGAGACCCTGACTCAAAAAAATAAAAATTAAGTAAAATCTGGCTATTAAAAAAATTACAATTTTGAGCCAGGTGTGGTGGCACACACCTGTAGTCCCAGCTACTTGGGAGGCTGAGGCTGGAAGACTGCTTGAACCCAAGAGTTTGAGGCTACAGTGAGCTAAGATCATGCCACTGTACTCCTGCCTGAGCAACAGAACAAAACCCTGTCTCTAAAAGGAAACAAGCAAAAGAAAAAAATTACAATTCTGAAAATGTGTAAATTGCAAGTGTGGTTTGTATTACGTTCATCATATTACTACTGAGAAGTGCTATTGTGGATTCTCTGTATATGCTCAAAATGTCTGCAGTTTCAGGTCCATCTGTGGACCCCAAGTTAAGCACCTGCTCCAGATACAGATGAAGCAAAACTAGCAAAGCTATGTATTTAGGTTGGTCTATATTGGGTCACCGTAAAAATGTATTTTCTGAGCTCCACTTTGGGGTGATGTCGTAAATCTTGGTTAAGGATCACTGTATCAACATCCCTGTGAGTCTACTGATTTAGCTGAGAGTTCGTATTATTAATATCACAGAATCTTTATAGAGGACCTTTATGAAGAAGCGGCATCAGATAGAATTGAGTTTCTACTGACTAATTAATGTATTAGTGTCATAGCCAGTTATTGAGCTCTTTCTATACTCCTACACACAGTTTTAAGTTCTTTTTTTATTTATAATTTTAAATATGTGGGGCTAGGTATACAAATTTTAATTTTAAATAATTTTAAACAATTCAGGATCGGTATACAAATGTTCATTATGCAGGCACCCTTGTTGATGAGGTGTGCCCCCTCCCCTGGCAGTTTCCCACTGCTGCCATTCCCTTTCTTATAGTTTTAAGTTCTTTACATCTATGCCTTACTTAATCCTCAAAGCAACTCAATGAGATAGGTACCAAGATTATCCTCATTTTACAAATGAGGAAGTGGAAAGCAGTTGCCCACAGTGACTAAGCTCATACATGGTGGCAGTGACCCTGAGGCCCAGCTTCTAAATCTTTACACTATCTTATGCACTCTGCAAATTGTAGACCCAACCAGGTTTTTCTTTTGGAAATGGCTGCCGGGAAGCTTGGAGCCATAAAAAGTATACAGGGGTGGGTGGCATGGAGTTTTGCAGTATCCTCGCGGCCGGCTATGTTGTATATCCCTGCATTTATGCTCCTTATTCTTTCTTGAATAACTAAACTCTACTTTCATATTTTATATATCCAGATAAGTTACCACCGCCTTTTTAGAAGGTGGCATTGTATGCTCCTCCTCAGATTCTCATGGCCTCGTCTGTCTTCCAAATGTTAGCAGCTTGCTCTGCCTCTATCACTACTGTGATGGCAGCTCTGTGCAGGCCCATGCAAATTAAAGTCCACACTCCATGTCTCTACCTCCTCCCACCATTTTTTAACTCAGATGTGAAGTACCAATGGTACCCCGTGATGCAATCAGGAGTTGTGGGGGGAGTTACCTCCCTAAAAGGTAGTCTTTAACCAATGGGCAAGAGGAATGGGAGGAAGACACTGGATCGATATTCTCTCTGTTCTTGTGTCCAGTAGACCATTCCAAGGCACAGATTTTCTTAACAGATTTTTCTGGAGATATCTCATGTGGTCAAGCAATCTGCTGTGTCTCTTCAAATCTTGTGACAACATAGTTGGCTTGGTATTTGCTTCCAACCCTTCCCTGTTTTAATTTCCCTTCTCTCACTCTCACTGCCCTTAGATTGCACCTTTCAATAAAGAATTACCTCTTAATCTCGCCGTGGACTCTGTGTTCCAGGAAACCAAACTAAGCCTGTGAGGTACTAATTAATTTTAGAAATGAATGGGCTAGGCTGTAGCTGACTTATCTCTGAGAATGCAGATGTTCAACATTGGAATGGGATGGTGGCGGTGTCAGAATTTTTACAAGTGGTTACCAACCCAGTTAAAATAATTTTCAAATTTGATCATTGTTGTCATCATTACCACAATCATCTTTCCCCATGGCTAATATAATGGGTCACTAAGAGAATGAAAAACCACAGAGGGATACTCTCCACAGCGCAAAAGCTCAGTAAATTTTTGGTGGGTGGATGAATGGATGAATGGATGATAGATAAATGGATTGATGAATTCTGTGGGCTCTTTATGATAAAAAGTACATTTCCTCTGTCTCTCCCATCTGGATTCCTGCTTGTTCAGGCCACAATCTCAGTAGCAGGCAAAGTCAAAGCTCAGTTGCTGGTGATAGACCACAGTTAGTGAAAGTTCTGTGTTCCCATCTCTCCAGCTCTCCAAACTCTTGGCTCTACACCATTGCCCCCAATCCCTGCTTCAGGCCATCTGTGCTTTTCACCTAATTAGAACTGCTTATCTAGCTCTAACTATTGGCCCTTTATACACGCTATATGCCTGACTCTCTGGCTTGGTTCATTCACTGCCGTAGATACAGTTGTTTTGACCTTCCAGTAACCCCAGACCATTAGGACCCAAGCCTCCCCACCAGAGGGGAATCTGCTAGCACATGAGTACTACAGCTCTGTCCTCGAAACTCATGTGCAGTATTCACACGAAGGCTGGTGGCTCTTTGGCAGATTGTGCTCAGAACAATCTGGAAGTAGAGCAAAGAGATTTTTGTGTGTGTGCACATATTTCTTTTTATTGTAGTGTGAATATCTCCCTACATAGATTTTTTTTCTTACCGCTTTTCCCTATTGCATCAGTTAGGGATTAAGTTCAGCTACAAACAGCAAAAACCCAAAGAAAAATGACTTAAATAAAATAGAGATTTTATGTTTCTCAATGAGTAATGAGAATTCTGGAGGTAGATAGTTGGCAGTTGTGAGTCCTTTGTTCAAGGATGTCAAGGCTGAGGTGTTTGTGATTCTCACGGTCTGTTCTTCACGGTCCCCTCAGGTTCTATCTTTACTGTAGTGTCTACATTTCAGGCAGAAAGAAAGGAAAGGTCACAGCGCATAAGGGCACATGCCAACCCACCTACTTGCTCCCTGGAGCTCCCACAGTGACTCCTAATAATATCTCACTGGGCAGATCTAAGTCACAGGGCCACCTCATCTGCAAGAGAGACAGGGATATACAGTTGTGCATCTGTGCACATGCCTTCTCTCCACCCCACTCCCTCAAAAAATTAGAGTTCTATTTTTTTAAAAAAAGAAATTGATGGTTGCTATTGATTGGATATGGAAGCAGCAGTCCCTGTTTCTGAAGCCGGGCAAGGAAACAAAAGGATGCTGAGAGCATCCAAGAAAAATTGAAAGTATGGCTATGAGAGAATGTGTTTCTTGCATGGATACCTCTTTTTATTGTCATGAACAGATGTCTTCCTATATAGCTTTCTTCACTGATTTCTGTGATATTATAAAATTGGTTAATCTATAATACAGCCCACTGTGTATGGACACCCATCTGGTGAGCATCAGCCTCCATGTATCAGTATCCTTTGTCCCAAGTCCTATAGGGAAAGTACAGATGGACCCAGATGGCTTTTCTTGGAAGATGGAATTTCATGTGAGACTTAAAGGATGAAAAGAAGTTGGTCATGTGGAGGGGCTGGAAGAATAAATATTCAGCAGAATGCAGGCCACGCTCGGTGGCTCAGCCTGTAATCCCAGCACTTTGGGAGATGAAGGCGAGTGAATTGCCTGAGCCTGCGGGTTCGAGACCAGCCCGGGCAACTTGGCAACACCTCGTCTCTACAATAAAATTTAAAAAAATTAGCCAGGTGCAGTAGCGTGCGCCTGTAGTTCCAGTACTTGGAAGGCCGAGGCGGAAGAATCGCTGGAGCCCAGCGGGTCAATGCTGGGGTGGCTGTGAGTGTGCCACTGCACTCCAGACTGGGCAACAGAGTGAGACTCCAACTCAAAAAATAAATAAATAAATAAATAAGAATGCAGAGGCCCTGATACTTTGGAGGAAGCAAAAGAAGACCCCTGTAGCTGGATTAAGGTAAAAAAGCAAGAACGAGAAAAAGTGAATCTTTAGAGATAAACTGGCATGAGGTGATGCAGGGCTTTTGTGGCCATAGCAAAGAGTTTGGTATTTTATTCTTGAAGCAATGGTAAGCCATTGAAAATAATGAAGTAATCTCAGTTCTGTTTTATAAAGATCACATGGCCATTAGGCTAGGTATAGCTTGAATGTGAAAAGAGAAGAACTGGGAAACTAATTAGGAGATTTTCATAGTAATCTACTCAGGTTGACAGTTTGCCTAATATATAAAGGTCTCCTACAAATCAATAAGAAAAAGACCAAACACCCAATGACAAAATGAACAAAGTACATAATGGCCTGATTACAGAAAATGTAACACAAATACAGATAGCTCTCAAAAATACAAATGGCTCTCAAAATATGGAAAATATGTTCAACCTCACTTACAATAAAAGAGATAGAAATAAAAATTGTACTTATCAGATTGCCAGTGATTCACAAGTTTAATATATATTTTAATGGTAACAATACAGGAAAATAGGCACTCTCAGGTATTCTCAGAAGGTGTATAAGTTGATACAACATTGTGGAGAATAACTGGCACTGCAATACTACTTCCAATTGTTCATAACATCGACTTAAAATAATGAGATTTATAAATTTGAAAATAAGAGCTTTATTTCTTATAAAAAGTTGCAGCCTGCAACTTGCAACCTGCAGCCTGGCCACCTTGCAGGCTGGGAAATGTAGGCTCCAGCAAGAACCTAAAGCAGGCACTTCAGAGGAGAAAGGGTGAGACAAGAATTTATGCTGACCAGGTGAGCTAAGTATACATATTCAACAGGTTATGAAAGGAGCGACAAATATTCACGAAGGAGGGACACGTGCATGTGTAGCAAGCAAACATGCATGTTACCTACATCCCATATTCACTGTGGGGTGGAGACCAAATATTTGAATGCAGTAAAATTAAGCTTTATATGTCAAAAAGTGAAACAGAGGACACAGAGGTGCCCTTTGCACAGCCTCAATGGACCAGCCAGAACCAGTCTGTGGTCAGTGATCTCTTATCAGGAAAGTATGCCAGTCGGTTGTGTCGAAACCCCCAAAGGGAAAAAGAGTCCAGCTGCAGCGTCAGGCAGTTGGTTGAAATCAATGATGGAGCAAGTTTTTCAAAAGATCTGGTTTCTGTTTAACTCTTAAGAAAGAAAGTCTAGTGGAGGTTAGTGAAAGGAGGGGGTATAACATGGTGTGTCTGACCTCCTGTCCTGTCATGACCAGGAACTCAGTTTTTAAGATTTCTCTGAGGTCTTCTTGGCCAAGACAGGGTCTGTTTAGTTGGTTGGAGGAGGGATTAAGATTTTCTTGTTATTTCTTAATAATAACAAAATATTGGAAATAGTCTCCATACTAATCACTTGGAGCTAGCTATATACATTATGATATTTCCATATAATGGAATGAAGCCAATAAAAAAGAATGAGAATGTGCTTTGTGTTTTGAAATGGGTTGCTCTCTAAGATAAACATATTATTCTTTGAGTATGAATGTCCTTAAAGTTGGATGAAAAATATATATTTGTTTGTATATGCATTAAACATCTTTGGAAACATACATGAGTGTAGAATAATAAAAATACTTATGTCCCAGGTTCCTCACATAGAGCTCCTAATACCCTTGAACTTTCCTGAGCAATAGAAGGTTTTTGTTAGTTTTAACAAGCCCCTTTCAAACGTACCTAAATCTAATGAGCTCATTCGGGCTGGGGTCCCCTAGACACCTTCAGGATAGAAACTGGTTGCAAGAAAGACAGCAGATGATTAGAGGGTGGGCACTTTCAGTCCCATCCCTAAATCCTAGAAAGGGGAAAGGTGCTGGAGATTGAGTTCAATTACCAAAGGCCAATGATTTAATCAATCATGCCTATGTCATGAAACTTCCATAAAAACTCCTGAACAATGAGTTTTTGAGAACTTTCAGGTTGGTGAATACATTGATGTGCAGGGATGTGGCATGTCCAAGAAGGGCAGAAAAGCTCTGCATACCCCTATCCATGATTTGCCCTATGCATCTCTTCCATTGGCTGTTCCTGAATTGTATTAGGGGGACCCAAAAGAAACCAGAATTTATTTTTTTTTTTTAAGTGTATCTAAATTTACATGTTTAAACTTCAGTCACCTTCTAAGTACTCTGGTGCAATACACTTATCGAGACACTTTTTCCACTGCTCAAAACAGTCTTTGAACTCATCAATTTTGATGCCTCTCAGTGCTTCTGCCATTTTTTGTTTCACCTCTTCTACATCAGCAACTCGTGTCCCTTTGAGGACTTTTTTCATACAGGAGAACAACAACAAAAAAGCCTTTTGGCACGAGATCTGGTGAATAAGGCGGGTAGGGCACCAGGCCATGCCATTTTGGGTCAAAAACTGCAGAATACTCAGTGTGGTGTGGGCAAGTTGTTTGGGTAAATCACCCATCATGAAATGGGCAAACACATTGAAAGAATCTCCAGAAAAATTCATTGAAACCGAATGCAACCTCTCACAACAACGCTAGCTGGTAGACAGATGTTGATGGGTTCCTAGAACACTTACTTAGTAAGGGAAGCCTGTACTACAAGGGGCCTGCCCCACAAAAAATAATTATAGATTCCTCTCATATTGTTAATAATAAAGCAGTTTCCTAAGTAAAGCATTTTCCTGAGTTTGGTGAGTCATTCTAGTGAACTATCAAACCTAAGGGGAGGAGGGAAGGGGTTGTGGGAAGCCCTAACTTCGCAAATTTGGAGAGAAGTACTAGACTTGCTACCAGTCTCTAAAGTGAGAAAAGTCCTGTGAAACTGAGCCTTAACCTGTAGGGTCTACAGTGTAGGGTCTACACTAACTCCGGGTAGTTAGTGTCAAAACTGAATTGAATTCTTGGATACTGAGTTGGTGTCAGAAATTGGGGAACTGGTGTGCCAAAAATCATACAACAGGAAACAGCACTGGTTGCCTCAGAAGAAGAGAACTGAGTGGCTTGGAGACACAATTGGGACATTAAGTCTATGGATTCAAGATCTATTTGAGGTAGACTCAATAGGATTTGCTGATGGCTTGGACAGGGTAGACAAGGGAAAGGGAGAGATCAAGGATGACATCCAAGTTTCTGGTCTGTACAAACAGGTAAATGGAAACAAGTGACTGAGATGGGGAGGACAGAAAGGGGAGTCTTAGGTTCAGTTCCCTAGTGGCTTTGGGTACTCATAGATTTTTTTAGGGAACTCTCTCCAGTAAAAGCATGAAGGGGGTGAGGGAAGCTGGATAGGGAAGAGAAAGAATGGAACACAGAGCTGTCTGTACTTTATTAAGACACGGAGACCAGTATTAATCAGTCACTGGCTGTGAGGAAGACTTCCAGGGTTGGTCACTTCAGCTAAAGGCAATTCTCCAGAGAAGGGGCAGCTGTGAGCCATTAGCAGTCAGCAATCACAGCAGCTGAGGAAAGGACGCCCTGACCATGGTAATGACCAAGAAAATAACATCCACCACAGGAGGTGAAACCAAGTGTTTCATTTTGGGCATGGTAAGTTTGAGATGTCTTTGAGATATGAAGGGTCAAGTGAACAGTCAGAAAAGTCTGGAGCTCAGAAAAGAAGTCTGTCATAGAGATATAAATATGGTAGTAATCAGCACATGGGTGGTGCTTTTAAAATCATGTGGATATTTTTATACTGATACAGAAAGAGTTCTAGCATATACAGTAGAGTGGAAAAAGCAAGATACGGAATGGTGTTTATGAATTTGCCTTTTATACAAGAAAGGGGAACAATAGTAATACACACATGAGCTCACACATATATCCATGCATATTCCTACGTTTTCATTTATAAAAGGATGCAATGGAAGAATACATGAAGAACTAATAAACATGCTTACCTGAAGGGTATGGGTAGAGGTGGACAGGGACAGGAGTACACATGAGACGTCTCAAAGTATTTTTTGTTTGTTTGTTTTTTGTTTTTGAGTTGAGGTCTTACACTGTTCCCTAGGCTAGAGTGCAGTGACACACTCACGGCTCACTGCAGCCTCCAAATCCTGGGCTCAGGTGATCCTCTTGCCTTAGCCTCCTGAGTAGCTGGCACTACAGGCGCACAGCACTATGCCTGACTAATTTTTTGTTGTTGTTTTAAGAAATTTGAGGTCTTGCTGTGTTATTTAGGCTGGTCTCACACTGTTAGTCTCAAGCAATCCTCGTGCCTCATTCTCCCAAAGTGCTGGGATTATAGGCATAAGCCACCATGCCCAGATCTCAAAGTATTGTTAAATTGTTTTAACTTTTAAAATTAGTGCCTCTTGTAAAAATAAATACAATTTAAATTTTTAGAAAAGAAATGAAAGTTTTGTGAATAGTTGAGATCGTCTATGAAGAAAGAAAGGGAAAAAGTGGGCTCAGATCCAAGTCCCAAAGAAGATCAACATTTAGAGTTTTGCTAAAGAAGAAAAGACCAACAAAAAAAAGCAAGAAGAGGCAGGTATGGCAAGAGGTGATGATACTGGCCCAATTTCCCCACAGAAAATGAATATTAATGGGGTTTTGGAATAAACATAGAAATTGACCCTCCCAGTCTTAAAACTTAAGACTTACATTTGCCTTGTCTGAGTTCCTTCCTCAGGAGACAGACCTTCAGGCAAAGGACTGAATCTCATGAGAACATTACATCCAGTCAATGAGACGACAGATCCCTCACCCAGTATGACTGTTGCATTAACCCTCCCTAATTGCTGTTTTATATTCCTTCTACCACTACATAAACCACCAATTTCAATTGTTTGGGGAACTGAATTTGAGACTGATCTCCTATTCTCCTTGGCTGATATTCTCCAATTAAAAGCCTTTTTCCTTGGCAATACTCATTGTCTCAGTGATTGGCTTTCTGTGCAGCAAGCAACAGGACCGCCACCCTGGCTTTCACTGGTAACGATGAAAGTTTCCAGTTATGGCTGCAGTGACACGCAAGCTATTGCTAAACCATTGAGAACTTGATGATGGCCAGGATGGAAGTATTTTCATTTTGAAAACTGGAAAATGTCAAAAGTCAAGTCTCTCTCTCTCTCTACCCCTACCCTGACCCGGTTTACCAGCACAATTCTGTATAGAAGTAAGAAAAAGGCCTGGGTGCAGTGGCTCATGCCTGTAATCTCAGCACTTTGGGAAGCCAAGGTGAAAGGATTGCTTAAGTCCAGGAGTTTGAGACCAGCCTGAGCAATATAGCCAGGATCTGTCTCTACAACAACAAAAATAAAAAGTGAGGAGAAGGAAAGTTCTGAGAAGGCAGGAAAGTGTTCAATAGTATGAAATGAGACTGAGGCCAAATGTGACAAGGACAGAAAAGCGTCTGTCATTTGTAGGGTTATTGACACAGGTACAGGTCATTAGTGATTTAGCAGAAGCAGTTTCAGTGGACAAGTGAGAGTGGAAGCCTGACAGGAAGAGTAAGGAGAGGCAAAGAAGTAAAGACACCAAGTACAGATAACTCTTCCAACAAGCTTTGCTGGAAAGTTGCTGATTTGGAAGCAAGAGGAGAGTGTATGTGTTTCAAGAGGAATCGTAGAAGCAATATGTGTACTGAAAAAAGAGAATGTACTGACAGGAGAGAGAAGAAGGGAGAGAACATTGAAGAGAGACCTCCAGAGCACGCATGAAGAGACTCATATTTAATAGGAAGGACATTGCTCCGTTAGAGGAAGAAGTTTATGAATCTCCAAGCAGCATTTGTGATGGGGGGAGGAGGTACTCAAATACACAAGGCCTGCCATCTCCCTGCCTGTGAAATTTCTTTACCAAGACACCTTGCTGTTGTTCTTAAGACGGGGTACACACATACACCTTTCTCTGAGACATGCTACCAGTTAGTAAATACATTTCCGGGAGCCCTCCATATCTCAAAGGAAGCTGGAGTACAAGCCTAAAACCTAGCACTCCAGCTGTGGGGAGAAGGAAACCTGCTGAGGTGTGTAAATATTCTAGGCAAATGAGTTCCAGGAAGAAGCTAGAGGTAATTATATCCCAAGATTTCACTGTCTGCCACTTCTAGATCATACTTGATTTCAAAAAGTGCTAATGTTTAATTAATACAGTCTTGCTTTTAGTAGCTGAGCTAAAAGCATTTCTTCAAGTGAACAGGTGGTATATTAAATTGAAACATGAAAGAAAACGACTTAAAGTGCTTGGAATGAGGAAAAAACTTAAGAAGATGGAAATGATGATCACCTTAATTGTTTTGAAAAGGAAAAGACTGATCTTTCACTCAGATGGAGGCGCTTCAGCCACAGTACCGGTTTGCCGTCATCTTTTAACTGATTTTGTGGCTGTGAAGAGCAATGCCTTTGATGACTCACACTTGGATGGGGTCTGTGCTATGCTAACTGGGTGATCATAGAGTTATGTAGTGAAAAGCCTTTGAATAAAATGTCTAGCATCATGCCTGTGATGAGTAATAAACAGTGATTATTATTATTATTATTATTCTATTCATCTCTGAAAGTCTGCTATTGCTCTGTTATTACCTAAATGCATGAGCACGACATTAGTCTCACATCCTCTCCCAACCTGCAATTACAGATGAATTATCCAGTGGTTAATAACTGAGACTTTTACATGAAGGGTGAGTTTCTGCTTGCAACTCTGCTGGATTTTAAGACTTCTGAGGTCAAATGCAGGGAGGGAAGGCATTCTTCCCACCACCAAGCAAGCAATCAATTCTGCAGTGGACACCAACTGGGTGTCCTCCAATTTAACTCCAACAACTATCTACCTAGAGAGAAGGTCATATCCCACGGGTTGAGGGCTCAGTCCCCAAAACTGAAAAATATCTCCTGCCCTTGCTCAGCTGCTTTGTGACATTAACCTCTTTCTTTATGCCAATAGCTGCATTGTTCTTGATTTTTCTGAGCTGCTGACATAAGAAACCAGTCAGGGAGTAACAAGGCTGAGTCATCTTTTCCTCTGTCAACTGCTCATAGAATATTCCCCATGAGACCCTAGGTGAAGGCTAGGAAAGAGAAGGCAATATAGCAGGAATGGTAACCATGGGCATTTAGGCCATTTCTTCATATAGCTCCCTTGTGCCCAGGTCTACTTGGGGCCAATCACGTACATATTTAGCCTGCCATTTAAAGATGGAGTGTTGCTGTGTAAGCCTGACTTTATGGCTTGAGTCAGGTAACACCCAGTTCATGATAGGCAACTCGGGTTGAATAGTAACTTGGTGGCCCATGGTTAAGCACTCAGCCTCTTCTAAGGTCCAGTAACAAGCCAAGAGCAGTTATACCAAAAGAAAGTAGTTATCTGTGGATGATGGCAGGGCCTTTGTAATGCAGTAGCCCCACATCTGAGAGGGCTTAGGTGTAATGTTTACCTAGTCCAAAGAAGTCACCTGGAGGTTCATCAGGGAAAGACATTGGATTACTAGAACTTACAGTACTAATGGTAGCTCATCAGTGAAAAATCCACACCTTGGGACAGTACAGCAAGCAGTTTTATAATCAAGCAAGTTAATTATTCAAATTGCTATACAGTGTTTACAATGATTAAGAGCGATGCCTATATTGCTCAATCACCTGCACCCCATGATTTCTTAGTGGGAATATGCATATCTTTTAGCTTGATCACCTGCATCCAGACTCATTCTTGGGAATATGCATATCCTTCAGACACCACCAGCCTTGGCCAGAGGCTGCTCCTTGCAGGAGGGGGAAGATAGAAGCCAGATTTAGGGGGGGAAACGTCTATGATCTGACAACACCTTACAGTCTTGCTCCAAAACACTTAGGGCCTCTGCTGTGATTCATTTATAGGGGCCTACCAAAGGCTCCATATGAATAGAATAGGGATATCTAGCACTGACACTTCAAGCACCATGGGATCTGCATATGATGATTGAAAGGACAGACAGAGAGTAGGAAGCCATTTTTCATCTTGTTCTTAAATCCTGACACAATGATGAGAAAGTAGAAGCTATGTTTTGGAGAAATGCACACTTTAGGTATAATTAACTTTACTGACTTTGTCTTTTCAGAAACAGACTTCTAGGTATCAGAGGTATCCCATATGGCAATCAAGCTTGCCTAGAGTAAAGGGAATTTACAAGGTCTAAGACATCATCTATTGGGCAAGGACTGTAAAAGTCATGAAACTTGTAATTACAAAAGTTATAACTGCTTAGAGGGAGAACAGGTGGGGATTCGATCTTCCAGTAAATTGGGCACTATCTACAGGGAAGCCAAGGATCCCCCGAAGCTACCCACTGGGAATGCCTGGGAGATAAGGGGAGGTACACCCTCCATTAGGTCTAAGGAATGTTGTTTGGGAAGGTGCAGGAGCATTAGAACCCTTGTCACACGTCCCTCTCTAGGGGCGATGATAATGTGGGCGAACATTAATGGGTCTCTGTGTCACAGGTTCTCCAAGACATCCACAGGTGGTCAATAAGGAAGTCACAGCAGTCATGGCAGTCACGTGCAACATCTCCAAGAAGAGGATTTAAGTCAGGACTCTGGGGGGCTATGACGCCACACTCACCTAGAGTGTAGGCCCGCTCCCTGAATGTGGGGGGTGAACTTTTCTTAAATAAATCTTATATTTTTTCACCTCTGTGTGTCGCAATTCTTTGCAATCTACTCGGATCTCTGGGTTGCCAGCGCGCACCTCTGGCTTACCAGCCCCAGCGGTGCTGCGCCCCTTGCTCCATCCATTTTCCCTCACCCTGTCCATCCATACCCTAACAATGATGGTCCAAGTGGCAGAGTAGCTGGCACAGCAGCCTGGACTTGTTGCTGAGCCTTCTCTTGTTCTGGGCCATTCAAAGCTAGCAGCTTTTGGTGTCACTCAGTAAATGAGCTAGAGTAACACACCCACATGGGGAATATGTTGCTTCCTTTTTTTTTTTTTTAAGAAAGCAGGATTTATTTTTTTGTTTTGTTTTGTTTTGAGTTGGAGTCTCACTTTGTTGCCCAGGCTGGAGTGCAGTGGCACACTCATGGCCACCACAGCCTCGACCTGCTGGGCTCAAGCAATCCTTCCACCTCAGCCTTCCAAGTAGCTGGGATTACAGGCGCATACTACCATGCAGGGCTAATTTTTTTATTTATTGTAGAGACAAGGGCTTGCCAAGTTGCCCAGGCTGGTCTCGAACCCGCGGGCTCAGGCAATCCTCTCGCCTCAGCCTCCCAAAGTGCTGGGATTATAAGCGGAGCCACCGAGCCCGGTCACATGTTGTTTCTAAAATCCAAAGATGTCCACTAGGTGCCTCTTTCTTGGTTGTGGGAGGGGACAGATGCAACATCTTACCCTTCACCTTAGAAGGGATATCTTGACATGCCCCACACCCCTGTCTGGACCCCTAGAAATTTCACTGAGGGAGAAAAGTCCCCCGAAGTTTAGTAAGACTCATTTCCCACCCTCTGACACACAAATGTCCTACCAATAAGTCTAGAGTAGTTGTTACTTCTCACTCACTAGATCCAATCAGCCCAATGTCATGAATGTAATGGATCAGTATAATATCTTGGGTGAGGAAAAGGCAATCAAGATCCCTGAGAACTGAACTGTGGCACAGAGCTATAGAATTGATGCACTCCTGAGGTAAGAAATGAAGGTATACTGCTGACCTTGCCAGCTGAAAGCAAACTACTTCTGATGAACCTTATGGACAGGGATGGAGAAAAAGACATTTCCAGATCAATAGGTCTCAATAGTTGCATACCAGACACCAGAAAAAGTGTTAGTTTGCTCAAGCAATGAAACCACATCTGGCACAGCAGCTGTGATTGGAATATTGGAATCACCGCTTGGTTAAGCTTACGATGACCCACTTTCATTTTCCAAGATCCATCTCTTCTGCACAAGCCAAATAGGAGAGTTGAAGGGGGGGTGTGATGGGAATCATTGCCCCTGCCTTTTTTGAGTCCTTAGTAGTGGCACTAATCTCTGCAATCCCTCCAGGGATGTGGCATTGCTTTTGATTTACTATTTTCCTAGGTGGAAGCAGTCCTCACTCCACAGGTTAGGGAACTAATAGTAGGATTCTGTAAGCTGATAAATATATCTCTTTCAATTAAGCATTCTAAAGCTGAAGAAATAACTATAGGATTGGTCCAGGACCTACTGGACACACTGTGAGATGAACCTGAAGCAAAGTTTCATTGATCTTCTGACTTCTATAAGCCACTAATCTTACTGGAGGGCCACAGTGACATTTTGGGTCTCCTGGAATCGGTGTCAGTTCAGAACCAGTGTCCAGTAGTCCCCAAAAGATCCGATTATTTCCTTTTCCTCAATGCACAGTTACCCTGGTAAAAAGCCATATACCCCTTTAGGAAAGGCTGGATAAAACATTAAGAGAACTGTGGCATAAAGCTATAGAATTGATATGATATAAATTTTCAGAAGGGTACTGGGGTCCTTCTTTAAGGAGACTCAACCTCCCTTTCACTCAAGGAGTTCTGGGTCTATAAACTAGCACAAGTCCGGGAATTGATAAAGGGGTTGTGACTTTCTGTTTTTATAATTTGAGTTAGCCTTTAGTTCACGTGACTCAGAATTCTTCTATTTATACAGATTAAGTAAGGACTTAGTAGTTTTCCTATCTATTTCACTTCTAGGAACACCATGATTAACCCACTAACAGCACAGTTCTGTGATTGCTGCTTTGTCTCTCCTGTGCATTACGATAACCATGTCTGCCTTGCCTTTAACAGTTGAGAGTAGCCACTTGGCCCCTGCCACCCCAAAATCTAATTCCTCTCATTGTGTTGAGGTTTTTTAATTGAGTGGTTGAATTCCCACTGCAAGGCCTGGCCTAAAGAAAAAAGAGATCATGGAACTCTTCAAGGATGCTGGGGCTACCTACCCTCACAAACTTCTCAAAGTATTGGTGAAAGCTATGTCTTCTGAACCCTATCAGTGTGGGTGAGTAGCTCTTAAGTGACACATCTGCTCCAATATCCCAATCTTCCTAAGCTTTTACATCTTTTCCTCTACATTAAACCAAGGGAATTTGGGCGTTTCCAATTTGCTCACAGTAGGCCATCTTTTGATCCATGTGTCAGCCAACCAACCAAGCAAACTGTTACAGCCCATTCTAACTTTCTGGCACTGCAACATTAAGTGTAGCATCTCTGCTTCATGAGCCCATATCAATAAATTTAGACTAATCCAACTTTGTTACTTCAATTATTATTCCACACCCTTAATGTCCATTCCCGCACACGTTCCCTGTGCTTCTGCTTGTATAAATTAGAAAATTCAAGTAGCTCTTTCAGAGTATAGCACACTTCCTCACGGGTCACACTTTATATCTCACCTTTACGGGTCTGCTGGGACTTGGGTGTAAGTAGAGGTCCCGAAGTAAAGAGGAGTGGTGGGTCAGTCCCGAGGCGAATCAGCATTGTCTGGCATAGCAACTGCATTAGGAGAGGTCATGACAGTCTCTTTAGGCAATACAGGGTTAAACCTGTCAGATAGAGGTGGAAAAGTTAATATCTCTATGAGTAAGAAGGCCATTATCATTGGGCCTGAGGAGGCCACTTCTACGAAGGTTGAGGAGACCTCTTCCACTGACAAAGCAGACTTATCAGAATTTAGGGGCTCCATGTTTCCCACTTCCCCATCCCATCTTACAGGATTTTGTTCTTCCCCAATCAATGCCTTCACTTGCAAGGCTGGGGATTCAGCTTCTGTTGTAATTCAGCCAATTGCAGGATAAGGTTCTGTGTTGGATGTTCAGCAATTTCAGCCCTGTGACTGAAGAGATAAGGCTGTCTTTCAGAGCACACATAAAAATTCTAAGGTCACTTAGGCAGCACTTTAGCTAGGAATTTGAATTTCTGAGCTCATCCTTTTCTTTCACCTCTATGTCCAGTGACTTTGGAGCAACTAATCAGTATCATTAAATTCCTTCATTTTTCAAAAATGTTGAAGTGTCATATTCAGAATCACTGAGCTCCTTGTTCCTTACAAGTTGTTGATTAGGAGTATGATTGCAGATATTTTTTCATATCTTTATAAACAGTTTATGCTGTGGACTACCATGCTCTCTTTACTGCTGGAAATAGAGTTATTGGTATCTTTCAATCTACTTGGATTATAAGAACAAATCCTAGAAACCCCAGAAGCAATTCAGAAAACTCATTCGTTTTTTAAAATTTTTTTTATTTTAAATATGTGGGGTACAATTCAGGGTTAGGTAAACAAATGTTCATTATGCAGGTACCCCTGTTGATGAGGTGTACCCCCCCCCACCGGCAGTTTCCCACTACTGCCAATCCCGACCCCGCCCTCCCTTGGCAGAAAACTCATTCTTTAAATTTTGTCCCTTTAGAACCACTCTCAGTTCCAAAATCAGTATTAGTCAAGGTTTTCCAGAAAAGCAGAACCAACATTTATGATAGGAATTGGCTCATGTGGTTATGGAGGCCAAGAAGTCCTATAACCTGTCATCTGCATGCTGAAGAACCAGGAAATCCAGTGGTGTAATTCAACTCAAGTCCAAAGGCCTGAGAATCATGGGGCTGATGGTAAAAATTCTAGTCTAAATCTGAAATCCTGAGAACCAGGATCCCCAGTGTCTGAGGGCAGAAGAAGATGGATGTGTCAGCTCAAGCAAAGACAGTACATTCACTTTTTCCTCAGCCATTGTGTTCTGTTCAGGTCCTCAACAGATTGGGTGTCTAACCACGTAGGAGAGGGCCATCTGCTTTATGCAGTTCACCAACTCAAATGCTTATCCCACCCAGAAACACTCTCACAGACACATACAGCAATAATGTTTTACCAGCATCCCTTAGCTCAGTCATGTTGACACATAAAATTAACGTAATTGGAACCAATAGCATCTGCCTCAGAAACCATGGCCAAGCATGGTGACTCATTCCTGTAATGCCAGAATTTTGGGAGGCAGAGGCAAGAGGATTGCCTGAGCCCATGGGTTCAAGATCAGCCTGGACAACTTGGCAAGACCTCATCTTTACAATAAATAAAAAATTAGCCAGACATGGTGGTGCGCGCCTGTGGTTCTAGCTGCTTGGAAGGCTGAGGCAGAAGGGTCACCTGAGCCCAGCAGGTCGATGCTATGGTGGCCATGAGCATGCCATTGCACTCCAACCTGGGTGACAGAACGAGACTTCAACTCAAAAAGAAAAGAAAAGGAAAGAAATGGCCATGGTGATTCCAACTCCAGACCATCATCCAAAAGCAATGATGCAGGCTTCCTTAAGTCATAACATTTGGGTTATTGTTGGCAGTTCTTGAATGGTCAGTGATAGAGCTTCACAGTGATAAAAAATAACACTCTAAGATCTGCCAGTGGTACCAACTTATCAGGACACTAGAATTACAAAGATGCTCCGCCCATAAACTTTCTGTTTCTGTTCCCCTATTTAATAATTGTTAAATATTTTTACGGTATCCCAGATAGAAAATAATATATTAAAGTCACAATTCTTTTCCACAAATGCTTGCATTTTGCAACATTTGATGCCATTAAGAATTGTTCATACAAGATGACAAGGATGATATTACTATGATATGAATTTAGCTATCTCTTTTTTGAAGCTAAGCCTCACAGGACAAAGCCTTGGTTTGGATGAGTAATGTGAAAAAAGTCACAGAGCAGTTTTTGAGGTACATGATGTTATACTGTTAGGAAAAAAGCAAGTACATCA